>JAKZJZ010002235.1:0-18874 GCA_022702705.1 Papilionanthe hookeriana x Papilionanthe teres
TCCGCCATCTGACTCAGCACCATGCGGCCAGTGGTTCATGTCCCGTTCCATGGTCCGGCGCAATCTGTGTCTTCCATTCGATACACGCGCGATCCGACGATTCCTGGTCATCATCTACGACTGGTGCGTCCCGTGAGCCGTCCACACTAAAACCCTAAGATCTCCCTCATTTCTCCACCAAATCTCATGTTCTTGGACTCTATGGACTCGTCTCGACAAGACGAACACATCTATATGGCTAGCATGCATTGGAATCGACTCAAACAAAATGGAGAATCGAAAGAAGCTCTCGGGAAGGAGGAGTTCAATACCTCAGCTCTGAGAAGTGAAGCTTCAATCAGTGGGGCTCGGCAAGTTTGTTGGAGTCCAAGGAAGCTAGGGATGAAACCTGGTGCTGTGGTGAAATGCCTAGACTTGATTTCCACCAAGGCCGATTTCAAAGCTTGGCCAATAGGAAGAATGGCTGGCCTGGTGAGGGGAATTTTGTTGGGTAACTTCTTCTCTTGGTCTGGTGAAGGTGTAGATTCAATCAATTTGAAGATTAGCTCACTGTGGTGAAGTGTCCTATTTTTGGGCTTAAAATTGAACTCATAAATTGAGCTCACAGAGGGGGTTTTAAGGCTGGATTTCAGTGGGGATCAAGTGCTCTAGGTTCAGAGAAGAGTGTGGAGTGATTTTGGCAGAGTTTTAGTAAGATTTTGTTCATCACCTCTTTTGGCCGTGAGGTGATGGTGTTTAAATAGGCATGGCTGGAGGGCTTCCCAAGGGGAGTTAGGGCTTGGGATCAGCTGCTCAGGGCAAGGGAAGAACAGCTGTAGTGACCATTTAGGTTAGGATAACTCAGCCAATTCAATTTGAATTTTTGAATCAAATTAAGCCTCTTGTCCTGGTGGTTTCCGGCGACTGGGGTGGTGGTCCGGCCGGTGTCAGGTCACCCTCATAGTCAGGGAGGTCAGGGCTTGATGTTTGTGAGCTCAATTGGCTGATGCCATGTGTAAAGGAGTTGATTTAAGTGGAATGGGGAGAGTGGTTCTTTTGGGCTCAAATGGGTCAAGTCATGTTTTTGGGCTTGCTGCACCACCCAAGGCTTGACTTTGGGCCGAGGGAGAATCATTTGGGTCGCGCTAGGAAAGGGTGGTGAAGTCCCCATCCAAGGTGATGTGGCTAATTTGGATTAGAGTGTTTACATGAATGGGGTTAAAAAAGATAATGAAGGATTAAGAAAGACCCCCTCCTCTTGCCATTAATGGCTTGGTGAGGTGGAAAGTGGCTTCCATGGCTCCCATGTGGCTTGTGCATGGCTCAATGGCTCCATTTGGCTTAGGGATGGCTTGGCTTAGTTTCATGAAAATGGATTTTAGGAATTTTGGATATTTTGATGAAAATTTATATGGTGCTTAACTTGGAATCATTTGATCATTGATTTAAAACTTAGGGATTGATTTAGATTAAATGAATGAAGGGGGAATTTGTCATATGGGCTTTTAAAACAAATTTTGGGCTTTTGGATTTGATGAAAGATGGGCTTTTAAATGTCTTATGGAAGTGGGCTTTCATGTTTAAAAATGAACTTTTGGATGAAAATCTTGTAAAATATTATGCCAAATAAATGTTGCATTTAGTTTAGGGATGTGTCATGAAAATTTTAGAAAAGATTTGGTGTCATTTGGAGTTGAAATGGGTTTAATTTGGGTCTCTTTAATAATAGGGTCAAAGTGGGTCAAATTGGGCTAACTTGGGTTAAGGTCGGGATAATGTTGGTTTTGATGTAAAATTAATGTTTTAAAATGTTTATGGAGGTGTAACAAAGAGTTTTCAATTTTTTTTGGGTCTTAATTTTAAGATTTGGGCTTATTTGGGTTTATGATTGGCTTAGGCCAAGTTAGGGAATTTTTGCTTAAGTTAAGCTTGGGTGAAGTTTGGGTTCAAATTTATGGCAAATCAAGTTAGTGTTTTGTTTGTGGGGATGTTAGGAAGGTTTTAGAAAAGGTTTTGGGCTAATTGGAGTTGAGTTGGGTTGGTTTGGCCTAAGTTTAGATCATGGGACAAAATTGGGCTTTAAGCTTCAAATTGAAATTGGATTCACATGTTGATAAAATTGGGCTTGAATTTGGTTTAAATTTATATTGGGGATATTTAATTGAAGTTTAGAATTGAATTGGAACAAAATTGATGTCAATTGAAGTGATTTGGTTGGACATTGGTCCACTTAAGTTAAAAAAAGGTCAATTTGGGTATTTTGGTAAAAGCGGGATATATTGACAAAATTGGCCTATGGTGTAGTTGAACAAGAAGAAATTGGGAATATTTGGGATTTTCTAAAATTTTCTTAGAATTTTTGGAATTTTTATATTTTTTGGGTTAAAAGGGTATTTTGGGTATTTGGAGGTTATTGGAGGGTATTTTGGAAATTTTAGTATAATTGGCCATGGATGATCAATTTGAGTGGTGGAGAATATTTAGGATTAATTTTGAGGGATTTTGGGTAATTTAGGCAATTTTGCAAATTTTGGGCAATTTCAAGGGCATTTGGTAGGTTTGGTGGGTTTAGGGTCCTGGGGGTCAAAAATTGAAATTTAGGAAAAATAAAGTTGATTAAGTGTGAGTGAAATGAAACCATTTGATTGAGCCATGGAGCTATATTAAGCTTACAAGATCCATGGGAGGACTCATTTTAGACATTCAATATGTTGTTCCTAACCCTCTTAGCCAGGGGCTTAAGGGTTAAGGTCCATCCATATGAGTTACCTACATGAGTTAGGGAGTCAAATTGAGTAATAGTGGTTTTAAGATTTGAAAAGAGTATGAGAGTGTGGTGTGTGCAAGCTAGACCTCACCAGACCAGACCATCCAGGGTACTCCTAAGGCCAAAGAGTCCTATAGGAACCTCATCCTTTAAACCTCCACATTTGGTCTTAACCCTCCAAGTGTCCTGGGGGTTTACAATCAAACTTGTGGGGTTTGAAGGGAGGTAAGAATTGTTTTGAATTTCTAAGTGGTGGGTCCCATTTATAGTCCTCTAGGATGGTCAAAGGGTAAAACCTATGGCTAGATCCTAAGTACTAAGGAGAGAGATCAGACCTCACCAAAAATGAGGTCAACAAATGGACCCCCAATAGGTGTGGTGTGCTAACCAAGCACACTGCGCGTATTGGCGTTGACCGAAGAGATCAACAAAGCCAACATAAATGTTTGAGTGATAAACTCAGAACAAAGCGTTGAAAATTTCCGCTGGGGAGTATCAGGTAAATCTTCAAGGTTGAAGATTCTAGAGCTCTCGCTGGAGAAGAAGAGGTGAATTCCAAATCACAAGATCTGGAGAGGGATATTTAGATTCGTTTTCATTTTCATTTCAATTTTCAATTTTGAATTTCAATGTTCGATTCAAGTTTTAATTTCGGTTGCAATTTAACTTAATCGGAATCTTTATTTAATTTGAGATGGATTTGAGATGGATTTGAGATGAATTTCAAGATGAATTTCGTGGAAATTTTGGATTTGAAATGAAAATCGGAAACTAAGTTCTAACCTCGGGCTTACAAGAAGGACTGGAATTTAGGTACCAGCCTCGGAGAGAGAATCAGAACTTAGGTACCAATCGAAAAGGATGAAAATCAGAATTTAGGTACTGATCTTGAAAAGGGAGAACTGGAATTTGGTACCAGTCTTGAAAGAGAGAATGGAAATTTAGTATCAATCTCGGAAAGAGAGTCGGAATTTAGTACCGACCTCTGTCGGCATATTTTTAGGTTGAGTGTTGTATTTTTAAAAGGGAGTCGCCTACAGAAATTGTCGGCGAATTTTTTATATTTTAAATTTAATTTAAATATATAGTTTAAAAGATAACATTTGATTTTGAAAATAATTTTAAGTTTAAAAGTTTTAAGATATGAAATCAAACCGATCTCACATCCCAAATAGTTTATGTAAACGAGCACCACATCACAAACCGTGTATCTATCCCGAAGAATAGACACACTGCTTAATGATGGGGCTCGATTAAATAAACTATGAAGATTTGTGACATCCGTTTGGTCTGCGAACCAATTTTATAAGCCGACAAATTCCCTGCTTAATATGAAAACATTAAACGGGGTTTATATTACTGCAGGTTCTTTAAAATTCCCTATAAGGGCAAGCCACTATAGTTAATTATATCTTAAGTGACGGGAATCACCTAAGAAAACTCTCGATAATAATCAATAATTCTGCTCTCAAGAATTTCGAAGTTTAAGTTTTCAAAGAATTGAATTTTTTGAATCTCGATAGGGAATGGATCAAGTTTGGAACATTTTATTTTGGGAATTCGAAGGAAGAAAAGTAGGAGAAATTACGGATTCGAAGTGAACTTCGATAATCTCCCGACTATCCTATTGTTTGGCTTGGATTTTAAGAAAGTCCTAATGTTTATTTAATGTTTTAATCTTGCCAATTTTAGTTAATTAGGGCTTATATTTAAATGATAAAATCATACAAATAGCCTCGAAGATGTGAGGGTTTATGTCGTATCAGACGACTACCTCGGAATCCTAAGACCGGTTAGGGCTTAATTTGCGATGCAAATGCCTAACGAAGAGTTGAGGATTTATGTTGCACTAGGCAAACTACCTCGAAGTCCTATGGCTTTGTTGTTTAATTCTAGGAAAGTTTTGCTGAAGTAGACTCGAGTTTTGCGATGACGATGGCCGTGCTTGCCCACCATGCTCCGAGCTCCTTGTTGTTGCGAGAGGTTTAGTTTTAGAAATCATAAATCGGGGATGAGAGAAGTGTTTTGGTTTAAAGAAAGTCTTAATTTCCATGTGTTTTTAACATTTTAATTAAAACAAATCTTAAAGTTGATTAAACGAACCGATTAAGATCCCACGGTTCCGTCATCCCGGCATCGATTATTTTCATCGAATTCACTTAGTCCAGATGAATTTGCTAAACTCAACTGAATGAGTTCCACACTTTCATTTAGACCGTGGGAAATCTCGTTAGCAACACGTAGGTTACATCATCCGAGGTATTCCCGATCATCCAACGAGACGTTTTAATTTAGTTATAGTTGTAGTTTTGTGTTATGTTTGTGATTAAATTTTGAGTTGCTTTATATTTTGAAATGTTGTGGCGGTGAATTTTATCTTGCAGTGTCTTTTAATTTAGTTATGGGTTTCAGTTTTGGTTTCTGTCATAAAGGTGTAGGTTTTCATGCAACTGTTGTTTATCATGCAAGAAAAATAAGTGCGATGCGATTGAATAAATTACCGTAAAGTAAATCGCAATAAAATAAAAGCGTACCTGGAGGGTCTTCCCGTCATCCCAAGCTGCACTTAAAACACAGTTAGAATATTTAAGCAAGTTCCTAGGTAAAGCTAAGGTAAGGGTTATGGTTTTCTACCAAATTCCTAATCCTATAGCTAGTCATTTCCTATGACGTCTAGGTTCCCTGTGTTTTTGGTTTGAAGACGATTTTCTTCATCAAAGAACGATTAAGTTCAATTGTTCTTATAAATATCCTATCATATTGAGGAAGTGCTTAAGAAGAATCTTAAACATCTTTTCAATATTTCTAGGATTGTTTTAAGTCCAAGTGAATTTAATTATGTAAATGAATCGATCGTCAGAGGTTTTCAAGTTTTGTTAACTTGCTCGGTGAACTAGGACATTTGAATGTCACATAAGTGAAGTAACATTTCATTTAATATTACTGTTTAGGAGTTATGATAACTAAAGCTTTTGAGGGTAAAATGGTGTTCAAATGGTTTGTGATTCAAATTTAAGTTCAAATTGATGATTTAAGTTTGGAATAGTGTTCGAGTTATTTTAGATTTATTTTTGAATTCTTTATGTCTTATAGTGATGTTATTTAAATTCAACTTAATTTAATTTAATTTTAATTCAATTTAATTTAATTTAATTTAATTTAATTCAATTTAGTTTGGTTTGATGTTACATTAAATTAATTTGATTTAATTTAATTTTTAATTTAATTTAATTTAAATTTAATTTAATTTAATTTATTTAATTTAATTTAATTTTTAATTTAATTTAATTTAATTTAATTCTTAATTTAATTTTTTAATTTAATTTTTAATTTGATTTAATTTTTAATTTAATTTTTAATTTGATTTAATTTAATTTAATTTAATTTTTTAATTTAATTTTATTCATTTTAATTTTAATTAAAATTTTAAAAGAAGTTCAATAATTTAATTTTAGTTTAATGATTAAGTCTTTTAATGATTTAAATTTGAATTATCATTTTAATTAAGAATTAAACATTAATGAAATGATTAATTTAGGGATTTTTTAAATTAAAGAATAAATCTCTCTCAATAATATCCTCTATTTTAATAATTCCAATTTTATTATTCTTCCAAATTTAATCAATTATTTAATTAAAGTTTAATCATTTTAAATTGCTCAATAGGTTTCTACCCTTCAATTATTAAATTTCAATCATCCAAATCAGATTAGGATCAAATATTTTACTTGTTAATTTTTATTAAACCTAAAGTTTTAATTAAGGATTTTAAAAAAATTAATTACCACTTTACCCTTTAAGCTTAATAATTTCATAACTCACTAAATTGAACTCAAATGAAATTGAAATTTTTATGTGACTTCACTCATATGTCAATAAAGACATGAGAGGAGAAAATGTGATTTTTCTGTATTTAATTTATTTATATAATTATTTTTGGTAGAAAATAGAGATTTCCAAGAAAAATTTAATAACATGACCAAGGGAAAGTTTCTGTCCTTAAGAAAATTATGGGACATTCCTAATGACCAGAGGACCACTTGGACCAAATTTTGTGATTTTTTGAATTATATTTTATTTATTAGAATTATTTTAAGTTCTGGAGTATTAATTAATTTAAAAATAAAATAAATGTTGAAAAATGAATTTTATGTTTTTCAAAAATCTCTCTGATATCAAGGAAACTAGAGAAGCAAATTTTGCAATTTTCTGATTTTTCTATGATTTATTATAATTATTTTAGTGAAAATGCTAGAAAATACATTTTTTTTAATTTTAAAATTACCCTAGAACTTTAAAAATTAATATCTCACCAAATAGGCCTAAGAAAAATATGGGGTTTGTTCCTAAGTGATTAAAATTCAAAATGTGACATTTTGGTGAATTTTATTATTTTTGTGATTTTTATTATTTTTTAATTATTAAAAATATTAAAATAATATTAAAAATCAACTTTTTTAGAAAATTGAAATTTTAATTTTCTTAAATTCCTCTGATATCAGAGAGGCTCTAAAACCAATTTGGTGAATTTTTGAAAGGTATTTTGAAAGTTATGAATTTTTAAAGTTTAAAATGACTAAATGGCTTAATCAACCCAATTAATAGGGCTAACCAAGTCCAATTGACTTCAAACTTTTATGGTGGGTTCCTCTGATCCTAAAGGTCAGTGGAGAATTGATTTCAAGTCAATTTGATCTATGGTTAACTCTAATTAATTAGTGACCTATTTTAAGTGTTTAAGCCGATTAGGGTTGTCTAAAATGAACTAACTCAAAGCCTATTTTTCCTAGGGTTCTCTGGTCATAAGGAACATCACCAAATTTTCCTAGAATTTATTTCACAACATGCTATTTATTGGAATTAAAATACTCAAAACAGTGACATGAATTTGAAAAATCAATAACTCTTCATAGGGATGGCCTCGACTTTGGAAAATTCAGGGAATGTTCCCAAATTCAGAGGCTTCAAAAGCCACTATGGTCTCATGCCATGGTGAATTGTATACATGCATGGAGAATTAAATGTATGCAGAGAGTAAATAAATTATAAAAAATAAAATACTTGATGAAATTAAATGATTTCTTTTCCACATTATTCTCCTCCGTTCCACTGAGCAAGAGGGTATTTTTATTTTATTTTTATGATTTTCCTACACAAAGTTATGAATTTTTGAAGTTTAGGGAATTAAATAAATAGAAAATACCCCTAATTTTCTACTTATCCACTCGGCGCCGGTGAGACATCGGCGGCTCTAAGGGGTACGTGTCGCGCGTGATTGGGCGCCGCCATCCGAGTCGGCCGTCCGGGGCCCGCCGTATCGTTCCGTCTCCTCATCCGGCGCGATCCTGGCCGTCCGTGCGCGCGTGTATTAAATGGACGGCATCCGTTCATCGTCCCCAAGTGTCCTCGCCGAGAGCCGTCCACACTAAATCCCTAATATCTCACTCGATACTCGATGGATTTTCATGTTCTTATGCTACTATGGATTCGTCTTGAAGAGACGAACACATCTATACGGTTATCATGCATTGAAATTAAAGCATTTGAAATGGAGAATCTCCGGAGGCTCGGGATGAAGAATTAGTTCATACCTTTGCTGCGAGAGGTGAAGCCTCGATCGGAGATGTTCGGCACGTTCGTTGGAGGCTGCGGGAGGCTAGGGATGAAGCACGGGGATGTGGTGAATTACTGAGGTGTGATTTCCACCAAGGCCGATCACAACCTTTGGAGTGCGGAACAAGCTGGGTGGCACTGGAGATGGGGCTTTCTTTGGTAAACACCTTCTCTTGGTCTGGTGAAGGTGTAGGATCAATCGATTTAAGGTTTGATCCTTGGTGAAGGATTCGGGAATGTCTGGTTTTGGGCTTGAGATTTCGAGCTTCGAAATTGAGCTCGACGTGAGAAGTAATGGAGCGGGGGATTTCGGTGGGGATCAAGTGCTGCTAAGTGTATAGGGGAGTGACGGAGCGATTTTGGCGAGTTTCGGTATGGTTTGGTTCGGCACCTCCTCATGGCCGAGAGGTGGGGAGTTTAAATAGGCGGGGGTGGAGGGCCTCCCGAGGGGAGTTGAGGCTGGGATCGGTGCTCATGGCAAGTGAAGAGCATGTCTGCAATGGCCCACTGGGCATGGGGCGGCTCGGCGGTGAGAATTCCAAGCTTGGATTGACTTGGACCTCTCGGCCATGGAGTTTTCCGGCGGCGGGGTGGGCTGGCCGGCGGGCGAGGGTCACCCTCGGGGTCGGGTGGGTCGGGGCTGGGTGTTTGTGCAAGCGATTGGCAAATGCCAAGTGTAAAGGCTTTGATCCAAGTAGAATGGGGCATGGCTAGTTTTTGGGTCTAAATGGGTCAACTCACCCATTTGGGCTTGGTGCACCCTTCGAGGTGGCTTTGGGTGCTTGTGGGGGATCGAAAGGGATCGAGCTGGTTTGGCATGGAGAAGTCTCCGTCCAAATATATTTGGATTAAATTTAGGTTTAGGTGAATCATGATTAAGGCTTAATGAGCTTTAGGGATTAAGGAAAGGGGCCCTCCTTCCTACCCAATATGGTATGGTGACATGTAAAGAGGCTCTCATGGCTTCCATGTGGCTCATGCATGGCTTCATGGCTCACCTTTGGCTTGGGAAAAGTCAAGTCGATTTCATGTAAATGGATTTAAGAAAAATTTTGATATTTTGATGTGAATTTGTATGGGGCTTGATTTGGAATTGTTTGATGATGGAATTATAGGACTTAGGTATTGAGCTTTAATTGAAATGTATGATGAGTGGAAATGTCATATGGGCTTTAGGGCCAATTTTGGGCTTTTGTATTTGGTGGAAATGAGGCTTTTAGGAAGGTTTAGGGAAGTGGGCTTTTAGGTTTGAAAATGAATTTATGGATAGAAATTTTGTAAAGAGGTTGGGCCAAATAATTGTTGAGTTTGGTTTAGGGATGTGTCATGAGTGGTTTGGAGTCGATTTGGTGTGATTTGGACTTGAATTGGTTTGAATTTGGGTTTAATTGGTAAGTGGGCCTATGTAGGTCAAATTGGGCTAACTTGGGCCAATGTTGGGCTAGAGTTGAAATTGATGTAAAATTAATGTTGGGAAATGTTTATGGGAGTGTTTCAAAGAGGTTTTGGCTTTGGTTAGGTTTTGATTTTGGGATTTGGGCTCATTTGGGCTAGGTTTAGGTTTAGGTCAAAATTGGGCTTTTTGATTTTGGGTTGAATTTGAGTGGGGTTTGGAGTCAAAATCTTGGGCAAATCATGTTAGTGTTTTGTTTATGGGGATGTTAAGGAAGGTTTAGAAAAGATTTGGGGTTAATTGGAGTTGAATTGGGTGAGTTTGGGTTAAGTTTGGGTCATAGGTCCAAATTGGGCTTTAAGGCCAAAAGTGAAATTGGATCCAATGCCAATCAAATTGGGCTTGGATTTGGTCTAGATTGGTGTTGGGGATGTTGAATTGAAGTTTAGAATTGAATTGGACCAGAATTTGGGTCAATTGGGTAGGTTAGGTTTGACATTGGGTTTACTTTGGGTTAAAATGGGTCGAATTGGGGGTTTTGATAAAAGTGGGGTAAATTGACAAAATTGGCCCATGGTGTAGTTGAACAAAATGAAATTGGGAATATTTGGGATTTTCTGGAATTTTCTGGGAATTTTCTGAATTTTTGGATTTTTTGGCTAGGAGGGGTATTTTGGGTATTTGGAGGGTATTGGGAGGTATTTTTGGAATTTTTGGTATTTTTGGGTATGGATGATCAATTTGAGTGATGTGGAAATGTTTGGGAATGATTTTGGAGAATTTTGGGTGATTTGGAAATTTTTGAGAAATTTGGGCTATTCGAGGCTTTGGGTAGGTTAGCGGGTGTAGGGTCCAGGGGTCGAAAATTGAAAATTTGGAAAATTGAAGATTGGGTGGATGTAAGTGGAATGAAATCATTTTGGTTGAGCCATGAAGCCATATCAGAGCCCACATGAGCCATGAAGGGACTCATTTGAGGCATTCATTTATGTTGTTCTAACCCTCTTGCGAGGGCTTAGGGGTTAAGGACCATCCATGTGAATCACCTACATGAGTCGGGAGGTCGAGTCGGGTATGGGTGTGTTTTTAGGAAGTGTGTGAAAGTGTAGTGTGTAGGTGTAGTGTGTGTGCAAGTCGACCCTTCACCGAGACCGAGCCGCCGCGGGCGATCCTGAGGCCGAAGAGTCTATAGGAACTCATCCTTTAAACTTCCACATTTGATTTCAACCCTCTAGGTGATTAGGGGTCTACGGTCAAGTTTGTGGAGTTTGCGGGGAGTTTAGAAGTGGTTTGAATTTCTAAAAGGTGGGTCCCGATTCTAATCCTCTAAGATAGTCGAAGGAAAAGCCTGAGGCTAGATCTGAAGCACTAAAAGAAGAAGAGAAGACCTCATAAATAATGAGGTCGACAAATGGACCCCCAATAGGTGTGGTGGTGACGGAGCACACCGCGCGTATTGGTGTTGACCGAAGCGATCAACAAAACCAACACGGATGTCCAGAGTAACAAACTTAGGACGAAGTAGAAGAGCTTCGGTGGGGAGTGTCAAGTATATCTGCGGAGCTGGAGATTCTTGAACTCTCGGCAGGGAAAGGAAAAGGAGGTGAATCCGAAATCACATGATTTGGGAGAATTTCGATTTAGATTTTATTTTGTTTCATGTTTAAGTCATGATGTGTGAGTTTAGATTTCGATTTGGAGTTTTAATTTAGATTGAAGTTTGTCGAGATTAATTTGAAGGGATTTGATTTGAAATGAAAATTGGAATTTTGAAGTTTTAGATGTAACATCTTCGACCCAAAAGAAGATCGAATCGATTGGATTGGATCATTACAATGAGGAAAGATCTCGGAAGTAATGCGGTATTGGATGGAAAATCCTTAACCTCGAGAGTTTGAATTTTGATGTATTTCATTGCGATAGGGAAATGATCCTAAAGCGATGCGAGTCTCGGATGTAAAATCCTTAACCCGAGAATTTGATTTGATGTATTTCGGTGCGATAGGGAAGAATCCTAAAGCGAGTGCGATCTTGGATGTAAAATCCTCGACCCAAAAGTTTGAATTTGATGTATTTCGGTACAGATAGGGAAAGAATCCTAAAGCGGTGCGGTCTTGGATGTAAAATCCTCGACTCAAAAGTTTGAATTTGATGTATTTCGGTGCGATAGGGAAAGAATCCTAAAGCGATGCGGTATCGGATGTAAAATCCTCAACCCAAAGAGTTTGAATTTGATGTATTTCGAGTGCGATAGGGAAAGAATCCTAAAAGCGGTGCGGTATCGGATGTAAAATCCTCGACCTCGAAAAGTTTGAATTTGATGTATTTCGGTGCGATAGGGAAAGGATCCTAAAGCGGTGCGGTCTTGGATGTAAAATCCTCGACCCAAAAGTTTGAATTTGATGTATTTCGGTGCGATAGGGAAAGAATCCTAAAGCGGTGCGGTCTCGGATGTAAAATCCTCGACTCGAAAAGTTTGAATTTGATGTATTTCGGTGCGATAGGGAAAGAATCCTAAAGCGAGTGCGGTCTTGGATGTAAAATCCTCGACCCAAAAGTTTGAATTTGATGTATTTCGGTGCGATAGGGAAAGAATCCTAAAGCGGTGCGGTCTTGGATGTAAAATCCTCGACCTCGAAAAGTTTGAATTTGATGTATTTCGGTGCGATAGGGAAAGAATCCTAAAGCGGTGCGGTCTTGGATGTAAAATCCTCGACCCGAAAGTTTGAATTTGATGTATTTCGGTGCAATAGGAAAGAATCCTAAAGCGGTGCGATCTTGGATGTAAAATCCTCGACCCGAAAGTTGATTTTGATGTAGTAGGTTTGATGTGAAGATCCGGAAAGATCGAATTTGAGATTTGAAATCTGGTAGGATTTGATTTAAGATCCGGAAGATCGAATTTGAGATTTGAAATTTGATGTGAGATTTGATGTAGATTTGGAATCCGGAAAGATTGAATTTGAGATTTGAAATTTGGTGAGATTTGATAGAGATTTGGAATGCGGAAAGATTGAATTTGAGATTTGAAATTGGATTTGAGATTTGATAGAGATTTGGAATGCGGAAAGATTGAATTTGAAATTTGGAAGGATGAGTTTGAACTCGGTTGAAATTTGATTTAAGATTTGATTTGAAATTTGGAAGATCACATTTGAAATTTGATTGAGAATTTGATTTAACATTTATGTTGATTTTGTTTATCTTTTAATGATTCAAATTTTATTTTATCGTTTATTTAATGTTCATGTGAATTTGGTGTTTGTCATTTTTTTAGATTTTTTTTTTTTATATTTTTAAACTTAACAGGAATGAAGTGGGATAAGATCAGGAAAGAGATTTTGATTTGGAAAAGAAAACAAGGAAAAATTTATTATCAGGATTTTATTTATTTTAGCACATTTTTGTTATTTTTGGGTTCGGACCCGGTCATAAGTAATCACTTCACCGTGCTTCTAGGGATGGAAAGTTCATTCCTTCGAAACATCGGGTAGCGTAATACTTTTTCAAGTATCGTCCATTGATCGGAAGCATATGTCGTTCTCCTCGGCGATTCACTAGGTGGTAGGAACCTCACGAGTAGTCGTGCTCGACCACGAAACGGTCCTTCCCGAGTGGGTTCAAATTTTCCTCCTATCTTGCGGTGTGCGAGAATAGGTCTTTTGAGAACGAGAACTAAATCACCAACTTTGAAGGTTCTTGGGCGGACCCGATCTGTCATGGGCTTGAACCATCTTAGCTTGGTATAGTTCTAAATTACATTTGCCTTGCGAGTCTTTTCCCTTCCGGGCTCTCTAATTCTTCGAGTCGTAATTTGGCGTTTTCTTCTGTTGTGATTTTATTTGCAAGCTGCAATCCGAGTGAAGGAAGGCTGAACCTCTAAAGGTAACTCTTGCCTCGGACCCATACACCGGAGCGTAAGGTGTAGCTTGCGTAGGAGTTACGAAGGTTGTCCGGTAGGCCATAAGGCTTCTAACAACTTCTCGTGCCAATTTCTCTTATTATCGTCTAAGGTCTTCTTTAAGATTTGAACGAGAGTTTTATTAAAAGCCTCGACTAGGCCGTTTGCTCTTGGGTAGTAAATTGTTGAATATCGCCGGTCGATTCCGTGTCTCACGACAAAATTGTTGATTTGTGTGCTTCGAATGCGGCCCATTATACGAGATGATCTGCGCGGCACCCGAAACGGTAAACAACTTGGTTCTTGAAAAATTGTAGCACGTGATGTGCTTTCACTTCTCTAAGTGGAGCCGCCTCTGCCACTTGGAAAAGTAATCCGTAGCCGCAAGAATGAAGCGATGTCCTTTTGACGACGGTGGTTCTATTGGACCCACTATATACGTGCCCCAACATTCGAATGGCCACGATGCGATTGTCGGATGTAGCACATTTGGAGGTTGGTGTAGAACCACTCCGTGCACTTGGCATTGGTGACGGCTCTTGGCGATTTTCATGCGGTCGGTCATCATCGAGGGCCGGTAGTACCCTAGTCTTTTAATTTTCATTTTCATTTTCGGACCCGGCGGTGAGCGCCACGAGTCACGAGTGCACCTCCTTAACAATTTCACGGGCCTCGGACCCGCTTAGGCACCTTAGCCACATTTGATCGAAAGACCTTACGTATAACGTGTTGTTTATTAATGCGTAGGACGGAGTTCTTTTCTTGATCGATGGGCTAGCGACCTATCGTCTGGTAGCTTTCTGTTTGCGGGTAGTCCATCGATGGGTCGTCGCCGATCTTCGATGTTTTACATTCTTGTTGCTAGCTGATCCTTTTTCCTTTTCGATTTGTGTATCGTGTACATGTCGAGTCGTGATAGGACACGGCGTCCAGTGAGCCGACACTTCCTGCGATTCATCTTGCAAACGGGCAAATTCTTTTGCGAGACGAGCTAGCGCATCTGCTAAAGCGTTTTCTTTTCAGGAATTTTGTAGATTGTCACATTTGGAATCGTTTCAACTTGTTGTATGGCATGCTTGGAAGTATTGCTCGAGTCTTGGTTTTAAAATTCTGTATTGTCCGTGATACTGTTGAATGATTAGCTGTGAATCCCGTAGATGTTGATGTCCGTTATCCCCATTTGAATGGTTAATTCCGGTCCGTTATGAGGGCTTCGTATTCCGCTTCGTTGTTTGTACATGGCTCTGTCGAGTGGTAGGAGTATCTTAACATCCCCGCTCCGGTGTTATAAAGATTAGCCCGATTCCTGCCTTACCGGGCACTATCACTTGCGATTCTTCGTCTTTGTGTGCTTGAAGATGCTCCGTCGAAATATAATTCCCAACGTCGATCATCGAGGTCTTCTAGGTTCATTATTTGTTCATCCGGCAAATCGTCATTGAGAGGAGATTCTGCCGGCAAAGGGTGTCTTTGCGAGGAAGTCTGCTAAGACTTGTCCTTTTACGGCACGGAGAGGCACGAAAGTTATATCGAATTTCAATAATATCATTGACCATCCGGCAAGTACTGTCGGAAAGCGTTGGACGAGTCATCAAGTATTGCAATGGATTAAACTTCGAGATCGGGTTGACCTTATGAGAAAGCATGTAATGCACGAGCTTTTGAGCGGCGAAGATCGGGCCAAACAATGCTTTTCAATTGCGGGATACCTTATTTCCGTCGGCGAGTAAACGACGGCTTAGGTAATAAAGAGCATTTTCTTTACCCTCATCATTGACCTGGGCTAACAGGGCTCCGAGAGAGTCGTCTAAAGCCGCGATATAAAGTATTAGCGGTCTACACTGAGGCCGGGGCTGCTAAGACAGGAGGTGTCATTAAATATTGTTTAATGTCCTCGAAGGCCCTCCGGCATTTCTCTTCCCAAATAAATTTGGCGTCCTTTTTAACTAGTGCCGAGAAAGGCTGACACCTACTGACGAGGTTTGAGATAAAGCGTCGAAGATATGCCGGCTTCCCTTGAAAAGATCGTAGTTGTTTTAAGGTTTTGGGAGACGGCATTTCTAAGATGGCTTTAATCTTTTCCGGGTCGATTTCAATTCCACGATGTCGGACAACGAATCCTAAGAATTTCCCGGAGGTGACGCCGAAGGCGCATTTTAAGGGATTCATCTTAAGGTTAAATTGTCTTAATCGTTCGAAAACAATTCTCAAATCATACAAGTGGTTGTCCTTTACTTTGCTTTTGATGACCACATCGTCCACGTAGCATTCGACTTGATTATGGATGAGATCATCAAAAATTCTTGTCATTGCTCTACGGTAGGTTGCTCTGCGTTCTTCGATCCGAATGGCATCACTTTGTGTAGCAAAATACTCCGATCGGCGTTACGAATGCTCGTAAGTTTTTCATCTTACGGAGCCATTTTTATCCGATTGTATCACGAAGATCCATCCATGAACGAGAATATTTCATGTGTTGAAGCGATGTCGATCATTAATTCGGGATCGGTAGAGGGAATTCATCTTTCGGACATGCCTTGTTTAAATCTCCGAAATCCACACAAATTCGATTTCGACCATTCTTCTTCACTGTCGGTACCACGTTGGCTAACCAAGTCGGGTATTGTTCTTCACGGACAAATTTAGCGTCTATTAGCTTCTTAACTTCGGCTATGACTTGTTGTTCGATTTCTAGACGCATTCTTCTGGGACCTTGTCTGACTGGGACGGAAGTAGGATCCACTCCTAGCTTATGGACTGCGACCTCTGGAGCTAATCCCGGCATCTCATCGTAGCTCCAAGCAAAACGAGTCTTTAAATTCCATTAATAACTTGATTATTTCTTTCGAGTCTTCTTTATTGAGTAAGGAGCTAACAAAGGTAGGTCTAGGCTCTTTGCTAGTACCTAAATTAACTTCCGTTAACTCATCTATCGTAGATTTGATTTCTTCTTCGAATTACGGTGGAGCGTCTCCAATTTGTAAATCTTCGAGTTCGTCAGTAGTTTCCATGCGAGTTTTCATTAGATTCGCGAGTGACAACCAAGCAAAATTCGGTATCATCAGGCGATCCTGCGTGCCGAATCCGAGACCATGCTTTGAGTTGGGTGGACGACCGGAGTTATTCCATAAATTTTCAAAACGTTGTGATTGACCTTTCGTCCATTGTCGAGGTAAGAAACCACGCCGAATTAAATTTTGAACACGGGGAGAGTACCACTCAAAAGGCAATTCCATTAATTCGATGAAGTAGCATCTTCGAGTTGTACATTATTTTCAGTTTTGGAGGAAGGAGCACCACTGTAGAATTTGATGGGCTTTGCACCACCGCTACGTACCTCTTTGACCTCCATACCCTCGATCTTATTAGAATGGATCGGGGTCAGGGTCATAGTATGTACATAGTGGTTGATCTTCTCGTACATCGATTTATATTCTTCGTTTCTTTCATCTTCAATAGGGATTTTGAATTGCGGCTTCTTCCGACTTATTGTCGCTGCTTCTTGTTTGATTTCTTTTTCTTCTTCGGAACTATCTTCCCGATCGACATTGATGGTTGGTTTCTCTCGTCCAATTGTCCTAACGTCTCTACCACGGCCTCGGCCCCGGCCTCGACCTCGGATGCGAGTTGTGGAGAAACCTTCACCATCTCGCCGTAAGGGAGTGGTGAGTGACTTGTTGGACTAGAACTTCCGGGTTCTTCGTTGTCTCGAACTTTCTTTGCTTCATTTGTTATGGTATCTCCGGAGAAGATCGTTTTCTTCGGTGGTGCATAATAAGCTGCATCCTCGTGGATTCCAATTTCATGTACGGAGAATGGTTGTAAGTCACCTTTGATGCCTTTGTTCCCCTCCATCGTAGTATTTGATGCAACGATGTAGAGATGATGGTACCATCCTTGTTTTCATGTATCCATGGTCGGCCCGATAGAGCGTTGAATGACGTTTCTGAATCAATTATGTGAAATTTCGCGGTTGTCTTTGCTAAGTCACCGGTCTTCATCAGTAGCGCTATTGATCCGAGGGCTCTTTCTCCTTTCTGGTTGAATCCTCTTAATAACATTTTGTCCGCTTCGAGCTCGTGGGCATCAATTTCTAAGTATGCTAGCGTTCGAAGATTCATTATATTGATTGATGCACCTGGATCCACCAATACTCTGGAGAGTGTAAATTTTCCGATTCTAACTGAAATGTACAACGGTCGGTTGTGATCTGCTGTTCCAAGTAGTAGGTCGTTGTCCGTGAAGGTAACACCTCGTTGTTCCTTTAACGAGCAAACCTCATCTAAGGAATCTCCGGCCATTTGAGCTAAGCAAATTTCTGGATCAAGTAAGGCCTTGATCAGAGCTTCTCTCATCTCCTTTGATAAGATGAGAGCATCGTAGATGCTCAGTTTAGCTGGTAGTTTCCTAAGATGGGCTAGCACGTTGTAGTCCACTTTGTTTTCATGTGTCTCGTTTTCTTCTCGAATGGGTATTTCTTCTGCTGGGGTTGGTTCTTTCTGAACAACTACCTGCTTTCCTTTGTCTTTTGGACCCATTCTCGGAGGTAGAACTCTTCCACTTCTTAAGTTGACTTCTGTGATTTCTTCTAAGTTTAGCATTGAGTTTGTCGGTGTCTCCTTCTTGAATCGGAATGACGGATTCTTCAGGATTAGCTTCGGAGTGCGAAGGCTCCAACTTCTATCGTAGTTGGAGCTCCTCGAAACTCGCGAAATAGATTCGTTGCTTGTTGAACTCTCGTAGCCTCCTTGATGGATGTCTTCTTCATTATTTTGCTTGTCGAGATCGTGTATGATTTGAGAATTGTCGTTGGTATCGAAATCGATATCCGGATTATCGTTTGTTACGTAATCGTTAGAAACAGATCAAACGTAGCCAACGCCATCACCCTTATCATTATATGATCCCACCGAAGTGAGCGAGATAATCATACGAGTCGAGGGTTCGAGGATTACTCCCCGAATCGGAAACGACTATCCTAGGATAAGCGACCCCTAGTCTAGCCTTAGGTGCCTCGGTCTTCTCTTCTTCGTCAATTTTCTTCTTTTCTTCGATCGTCTCTGTTGAGGTGGTTCTTCCATCGCAAGTGATAGTACCGGCTTAACAGGTTTCAAACTACGAATTGAAGCTCGCACCGAAGCGGTTTGGATCTTTGTCTAAAATCTTTTTCGAAGACCTCGTCCGAGCGGTAGTCCATCCATCGTCGGTCGTATAGGGATCT
>JAKZJZ010002236.1:0-18863 GCA_022702705.1 Papilionanthe hookeriana x Papilionanthe teres
TTATCAAGCAAGTGTGTCTATTCTTCGGGATGTATACACGGCTTCGTGGTGCGGCGCTCGTTTATGTGAACTATTTCGGGATGTGAAATAAGTTTGATTTCATATCTTAAAAATTTTCAAAATCAAATGCTACTTTTCAAATTATATATATTTAAACTAAATTTAAAATTTTAAAAATTCGCCGATAATTTCTGTAGGCGACCCCTTTTTAAAATACAACACAACCTAAAAAATGTGCCGACAGGAGCAAGCATCAATCTAATGCCTCTATCGATTTTTAAGAGATTAGGATTAGGAAAAATTACACCTACTTCAGTAACCCTTCAATTAGCTGATCGTTCGGTTACCTATCCTAAGGGAGTTATTGAAGATGTGTTAGTAAAGGAGGATAAATTTATCTTCCCAGTAGATTTTATTGTTTTAGATATGGAGGAAGATAAAGAAATTCCTATCATTTTAGGAAGACCATTTTTAGCTACTGGAAAAGCTATGATTAATGTTCAGAAAGGAGAATTAACTATGAGAGTAAATGACCAAAAAGTTACCTTTAATATTACAAAATCAATGAAATATCCTGCGCTAGAAAAAATGATGAATGTTTTCGGATGGAAATACTTGAACAATTACAACGCGAACATTTTAAGGAATATTACGAAGATAATTTAGAAAAAGAAAATACTGAATTAGTTGAAGATAATAATGAAGAACTAGATTATATTCAGGAAAGATTTGAATTTTTGGATAATACTGAAATCACTGACAAGAATATAGTTCCATCAATTATTAAACCTCCCGAACTCGAGCTAAAAATATTACCCGATCATTCGAAATATGCTTATTTAGGTAATTCTTCAACTTCACCAGTTATTATTTCATCTATATTAAACGAATCTCAAGAAGAAAAACTTTTAGAAACTTTAAAAAAATATAAGAAAACTTTTGGTTGGACTTTAGCAGATATTAAAGGAATTAGTCCTTCAATCTGTATGCATAGAATTATTTTAGATGATGAACATAAACCTAAAGCGACATCCCCAAAGGAGATTAAACCCAATAATGAAAGAAGTAGTTAAGAAAGAAATTTTAAAATGGTTAGATAATGGTATTATATATCTTATTTCGACAATGCTTCGGTAAGTCCAATTCACCGTGTTCCTAAGAAGGGAGGAGTGACCACACGCTAATGAAAATAACGATCTTATTCCTATAAGACAAGTTACCGGTTGGCGTATATGTATTGATTATAGGAAATTAAATACCGCCACAAGGAAAGATCACTTCCCTTTACCATTTCTAGACTCGTATGTTAGATAGATTAGCAGGACATAAGTATTTTTTTTCTAGATGGATACATCGGTTATCATCAAATACAAATTGCTCCCGAGGATCAAGAGAAAACTACATTTACTAGTCCTTATGGAACTTTTGCTTTTCGAAGAATGCCTTTTGGATTATGTAATGCACCAAGAACATTCCGCAGATGTATGATGTACATATTTAGTAAGTTAATTGACAATGGAATATAAGTATTTATGGATGATTTCTCCGTATTTGGAACATCATTCGACACATGCTTAACTCATCTCGAAAAAGTATTAGAAGTATGCGAGAAAACAAATTTAGGTCTAAATTGGGAGAAATGTCAATTTATGGTTGCTGCGGCATTGTATTAGGGCATAAAATTTTGGAAAAAGGCATGGAAGTGGACCCCGCAAAAATTCAAGTTATAGCTAAATTACCACCTCCAACTACGGTAAAAGGGTAAGAAGTTTTCTTGGACATGCTGGATTCTACAGATGCTATATAAAAGAATTTTCAAAAATTACTAAACCTCTATGCCAACTTCTCGAAAAGGACAAGAAATTTGAATTTACAATCGAATGCCTGAATGCTTTTGAACTCTTAAAAGAAAAATTAATTACAACACCTATAATAGTTTCACCTAACTGGGAGAAACCATCTGAACTTATGTGTGATGCTAGTGATTACGCTGTAGGAGCAGTTCTTGGGCAAAGATATGAAAAGATTTTTAAAGTTATATACTATGCTAGTAAAACTCTAAATGATGCCGAAATAAATTATACAAGCTACGTAAATAGAATTATTAGCTGTAGTATATGGTTTTAATAAATTTAGACCTTATCTCGATTGGAACAAAATGTATCGTGCATGCTGATCATTCTGCTATCAAATATTTAATGCAAAAGAAAGATTCCAAACCAAGATTAATTAGATGGATGCTATTAATGCAAGAATTCGATTTTCAGATACTTAATAAGAAAGGAACTGATAATCAAATTGCGGATCATTTATCAAGATTAGAAAATCATGAATTATCTGATATTGAAAATGAAATTATAGATAGTTTTCCTGATGAACAACTATATAATATCAATGAGTGGAAAATACCATGGTATGCTGATATAGTAAACTATATAGTTAGTAATATTTTACCACCTATGTTAACTTTGCAACAACGAAAAAAATTCATCCAGATAGGAAAACCTATTTTTGGGATGAGCCATATTTATATAAGCAATGTAAGGATTTAATTATTAGAAGATGTGTACCTTATGAAGAAATCGAACCAATTATTCAAAAATGTCATGATTCTGATTTTGGAGGACATTTCGGGACCGATAAACCGCTTATAAGATTCTACAATCTGGATTTTACCGGCCTACTCTATTTAAAGATGTATACAGTATATATTAAAACTTGCGATAAATGTCAAAGAGTAGGAAATATATCTAGAAGAAACGAAATGCCTCTAAACATTATATTAGAAGTTGAAATTTTTGATGTTTGGGGATTAGATTTTATGGGACCTTTTATTCCTTCGTTTGGAAACTCATATATATTTGTAGCTGTTGATTATGTTTCCAAATGGATCGAGGCTCAAGCTTTACCTAGGTGTGATGCTAAGAGTGTTTCAAAATTTCTGAAGAAAAATATTTTTACTAGATTTGGAATGCCGAGAGTGATTATCACTGACGGAGGAACTCATTTTAGAAATACATACATTCACAAACTAGTAGAAAAATACAATATTACTCATAAGATATCCACTGCTTATCATCCACAGACTAGCGGATTAGCTGAAGTATCCAATCGCGAGATTAAACGTATTTTAGAAAAATCTGTAAACCAAAATAGATTAGATTGGTCTATTAGATTAGACACTGCATTATGGGCTCATAGTATTGCTTATAAAACTCCGATCGGAATGACTCCTTACGAGCTTATATATGGAAAAACATGCCACTTACCAGCTGAATTAGAACATAAAGCATATTGGGCGATTAAAGAATTTAATTATAATATAAAGGAAACTGGTGAGAAAAGATTGCCGCAATTAAATGAATCGGAAGAATTAAGAAATGAATCATATGATAATGATCGGATTTATAAAGAAAAGATGAAATTATGGCATGATCGGAAGATTAATCGAGAAATTTTGAACCAGGACGGTGAAGTTTTGCTATATAATACTAGATTGAAATTATTTCCCGGAAAATCGAAGTCTCGATGGTTAGGACCTTTCACCATAACTCAAATATTTTCATACGGAACTATAGAGATCGAAGATCCAAAAACTCGGACATAAATTTAAAGTTAATGGACATATATTAAAACCATATTTCGAAGGTATAAGACCTAACTATAAAGAGGTTTTAATGCTTAGTCAACCTGACTAATAATTAAAATTAGGTCGGGCTGACGACGTTAAACCAAGCGCTTTATGGGAGGCAACCCATATTAGTTATCTATTTTTATTGTATTTTAATAATTAGTTTATATTATTGAAACTTTACTACTCAATTTTTATTAAGAATCATCACATATTCGAACCATTATGATGAGAAAAGAAATTATTCGATTTAGAGCGAAATCGGACATTATTTTGAAATCTCGCCGACGGCGAGGTCGATACTCGCCGACAGCCGAGGTTCGCGCCTAATTCAGTTTATTTATAAGCTCGCTGACAGTGAGAAACGAGCTCACCGACAGCGAGAACCTGAAAGGTAGTTTTTATAACTAAGTCGCCGACGGCGAGAAACCTCCCGCCGACAGCGAGGAAGTTCTAAAAATGAGTTATATATACTTGAAATGCTGAATTGGATGGTTTCAACACCAAATCCTTAGTGAAAAACCATTTTTAAACCATTCTAAGTCTGCCTTCTTCACTAGAATTCATTCCATTCACCATAATGGCCTCCAAGTTCTTAGATTCTTCTAAATCTGGAGTGTTTAACCGGAGGAAATTTGTGAGTGCGGAAGGGCAGCGGATCTTCAACAAGGTTTTGGTAAAGAAAAGAGTTATCAAGGAACGGGATTTGTCAATCGAGGATTAGAGAATTCCACTATGAAGATAGAAGAAATGATAAGACAAGCAAGCACTCGGGAGGTATTCTGTTACACTACGTCTGCTGTTGTTATTCCCGTTGTGAAAGAGTTCTACTCTAATTTACATGCGATCAACAATGGGAATATCTACGTCCGAGGAAGATGGGTGACGTTTACTCCATCCAGAGTAAATGAGTTAATCTCTATAGAAAACACCCCGGTATGTCACTATTCAAATTTTGTGCCTTCTCGATATAATATGAATGAGATATTTCGATATCCGATCGATGAAATGGAAGATCGGGAAATGCATGAAGATGGGTATGTTAGTTTCTCCGCATCACTTTTGAATCCCGTCTCAAAGCACCGACACTTTTTCATCTCATCTAAATTGTTACCTACTATGAGGGTAAACAAGGTTTCGAAAGAATGCGCTATATTGAATTATTGTATTCAAATCGGATCGCCTATCGACGTGGGATCAATAATTGTTAAGTCCGCATTGGGTTTAATCGTGCATGGGTCGGCTCACGGACTAGGACACCCATCTACTATTTTTGCATTATGCGGTCAGCACTGTGTTTCTTATGAAGCTTGGGAAAAGGTACTCGTTACCTTGGAAGCCGTTTGATCCTACGGATATGTTCCCTACTTTGGACAATAATGAAGACATTACATTTATCTCTCGATAGAGCTTCACGTAATCATCCTATAGCAAGGCCTATTTCGTATAAAACAGAGTTACTTATGAAGAAAATTAATGGAATGGAGAAAGAACTACAGAATATGAGAGATTTAATCGACAATATATTTGATTTATTTGATCACATTGACTAGAGGATGAAGGAACACTTCTATCATTCTGGACACTTGGAAGCTAGCTTTCTTCATTTACTGAGACAGAAGGGTTGGATCACTGAAGAATCTGGTTCGGAATTTCCCTTTAGGCCTTTTTATAACTTATTTGTGCATCATCGTCATATCGGAAATATCAGAGAAGATAAAGATTCTGACCTTGAAGAGTAGTAGTAAAGATTTCTATAGTATGTTTATATTTATGTTATTTGATTTGATTTAGATTTTTATTATGTTTGGAATGATGATTTGAATATCTCAAACTTAATTGAGATATGCGTCATAGTTTTGTATCAGCATTTAGTGTGCCGTGGTTTGGTTTGCGATGCTGATTAGTAGTAAGGATTGAAGTTCGAAGTTTGATTATAGAGTCTAAAGATTATGTTAGTTTGTATGTCCCATGGATTTCAATATTAAAGTTAATTTGTTGTGTTGTGTGAATTTGTTTGTGTATAAGTAGCTAATCTTCTTATTAAATTAGTAAATGATGTGATCGGAAATATAATATAAGACAAATCAAGGACGAAAATAAGTGACAAAATTCAGAAATTTTAAAATTTTTGGAATCTCGCCGACGGCGAGAAAAATCCCGCCGACAGCGAGATCGATCTCGCTGTTAGCGAAGAATTCCTCGCCGAGAGCGGATTTTTCCCGAAAGTTTTGGTTCTGAAAAATATTAGCTCGCCGACGAGGAGATAAATCTCGCTGACAGCGAGGTAGGAAAAAAACATATATTTGACCTGTCAAAAACACTATTCATCATCCCCAACCTCCAATTTTCGCAAAAACCGACCTAGGGCTTGAGAGATCTTACATTTGAAGCGATTTCATCACTCAAAAACACCGGATTTCATCTTCTCTTGGTAAGAGCTTCACTCCTATGCAAAAATTTTTGATTTTCACCATGTATTTTCACCACATTGCAAATTTTGGGAAAAATCAAAATGTGGAAGAAATATTCGGTGGAAATCCATGTAATTTGATTTAAATTGCTTACAAATGTTGTAGGAAGCCTTCTTAGGATTATTTTTAAGTTTTGTGAAAATTTTCGTGATTTTCACAGATTGATCGAATGGCTCCACGACAGAAACGTCGAGTAGAGTTCGACGAAAACCGATTCATTAATGCACGAGCACAAGCAAAATATCTTAAAAATATACAAGGAAGAAAGTGCATTACGGATCAGGTATTCAAAAAACTGGGAGGAGAAGTAGAGCGAATTATAAAGGAACGAGGCTGGGAAAATTTCTGTTATGTTCAGTATAGAGCAGCTGTAGAAGTGGTGAAAGAATTTTATGCCAATTTGACTGCCGCTGAAGATGCACCTGTAAAGGTACGAGGGTTTTTTTGTAGATTTTAATGCTGCTAGAATTAACGCGTTCTATGAAGTTCATGACTCGCACTTTAGCGAGTATGAAACTTTTGGAACGATGGAAGGACCACTAGAGGAAGTCATTAACTTTCTCACTGATGGGACCGGAGTATGGAAAATGAAGCAACAGGAAAGAGTGAATTTTCCTCTTTCCAAATTAAATGCGATCTCAAGGCTCGACATTACTTCATTTGTTCTACTCGCTACCCACATATCACCATAGTGAGGTAACACGAGATAGAGCAATTCTGAATTTCTGCATTCAAAATAACAAAAGCATCAACATCGGGAGAGTTATATATCAGAATATCCTGGCCACTCCTTGAAATGAGAGTGGAGCTGGATTGGGCCACCTTGGATTGATTTTTTCACTCGCCAACTCTCCTGAGTCGAGGCTAGTAGATGATGAAGAATGGGTGGAACCAATGAAACCACTTACAGCTGCTAACATTAAGAAGTATGAGTCCCATGAAGGGTGGAGAGCAGGAGTAAGAAGTTATTTTACTCAATCAAGTAGAGATAGACCCTCTACTAGCTATGGACCTCCTGAGCCTACCACCCCTACCGTACAAGATCCGATGAATGAATCGACTCGCATAGGAAGAGTTTTGAGCAGCTTGGAGAGACCATGGGGAGAAGGTTTGATCATTTTGATCAAAGGATCGATAATCCGGAGAGGAGACATGATTATGATAGTGAATACCTCCGACGACATTCGGAATACGAGATTGCATATTATGAAGCCGAACGTCGTTATAGGAGTGGAGATTTGGATGTAGTCTTTCCGCAATGCCCTGTGTACACTCGCATCACCTCGCTCGGTCTTCTCGAAGCACTTACGTATCAAGGAGGGGATGATATAGTTTGGGACTTTGATGCTGAAGATTAGGACTTTATGTATTTTATTTGTTTGATGTATGTTATTTTAAGAACTGTATATGTTTGTAATATTCAGTAGTTTATTTTAAGACATTGGTTATTTAGTTAGATTAATCTGCTTGGATTGTTATAGTAGTTAGTTTATGTTTTTGTGTTAGTTAATTGCATTAGTTTTTGTGTTAATTAGGATGTTAGTTTTTCTTTAATATGTTTTTATTTTATTTTGTATTGTTTTAAAGTTTTTAGAATTGTTAATCTGTTAGTTCAATTGTTTTTAATATGTTAGTAATTCATATGTGTAGTGTAGAGTTATTTTAATTGTTGTGTTTAATACTTATCTTAGATTTTATCCCTGCATTTTCTTTAAATTGTTATATATATATGGAGAATACTAACGAGTACAGTGTTCAATGAAAAATGAAAAAGCCTGCAAAAATTTCAAAGATAAGAAATACCTAAACTTCAAAGGTATGATTTATTTACTTTCCTTCTTATTCAATATTTAGAATAGATATAAAAATTTAAGTTTGGGGGGGGAAAGTAAAATACAAACTTAGTTATTAACTTATTCTCAATTTCTATTTTCAAATTATTATAAAATGATTTTTATAGCAAATTTTTCAATTTGATTTAATATGAATTATTTTATTTAATTATTATAAAAGGTTAAATAAAATATTTCTAGTACTTTAATTAATTAAATAAAATAAAATATTTGGTTAAAGGGAATAAGAATATAGTAAACTATTTTTAGTAAGGAAAACTATATTCTAAAATTTAAATTCTTAAGTATTCAAGTGAAAAAGAAAAGATTGAAAATCAATAAAGTAAAAACTATGAAGTATATATAAGCTAAGAAATATTCCTGAGTTTCAAATTTAGGAAGATGAAAATGAAGTTCAAAATTATTAACAGGCTCTCCAGATAGAGTAATCCTCATTAAAAAAAAAAGAGAAAAAGAAAAAGAAAAAAAAAAGAAAAGAAGAAGAAAGAAAATGAGGAGAAGCTTGATGAGATGCCTTATAAAAAATTGGCTTCATTTGATTTAACCTAAAGGGAAAAACTTAGATATTTCCAAACTTATGTTTATGGATTAGAATTTTGACTAATAGTATTTTTTAGAATTTCTTATCATATGAATATCTTAAGTAGTTATTCTTTTAAATATAGTCATTCCTGAAATGAATAGTAAAGCTAGAAATCTTAGACCTGATGACTAAATAATTTATTTCTATAAGATTAATTAAATTACATGAATTATTTTTGTTTAACTTTATTATAATATTAATTAATCTAATCCATAGTTATTTAAATTGAAAAATTTTATTATAAAATTCATTATTTTTATGTAGTACTAAAATTACTTAAGGACAAGTAATAAGTAAGTTTGGGGGATTTTGATCGCTGAAAATTTTATTAAGAAATTCATACCTATTTTTGATGAAATTGCACTCTAAAGAAGGGTATTTTCTTTATTTTATTGCAGGAATGAAGAATTTAGGTGATAAAAGCAAAAATCATAAAAAGGAGCGAATTTGGAGCAAAATCATGCAATTTGTGCTCGAGTCGCCGACAACGAGATCGAGTCCGCCGACGGCGAGGTTACGAGAAGAAAATTCCGAAGGATTTATAACTCGTCTCGCTGACAACGAAGCCCAAGCCCACGGACAGCCGAGCTAGAGCGGTCGAAGATCTTCTAGAAGCCTCGCCGACAGCGAGGTAGTTTGTCGCCGACGGCGAGCTAGTTCAAATGGTGCAGATACATTGAACCTGGACACTTTTTGAAAAGATGCTTACACACCTCTTGGTCCTTTGCTCACCTCTATATGTAGAAGCCGAAATTAAGTCTTTTGGGTGTTACTTCTGTGTTACCTTAGTGTGTTGTGTGCAGTCTGTGTGTCTTAGTGAGTCTTAGAGAGTCTTTGAGTATTATAAGTGAGTTATTTTGAGTCTTTAGTGAGTATTTAGTGAGTCGTGTCTGTACTCGGAAGGAAGAGTTAAAGGAACTGCGAGGAGTCCGCTTGGGATAAATTAAGATAAGTATTTGTATTTATTGTTTTTAACTTTAAATGAAATCCATGCTTAGTTTAGTCTCCATGCATTCCGAATAGCTTTATTTAGTCTTTCTTCCCGTTTATGAAATTAAGTGACTTGATGAAATTAAAATAAAGATACTTTTATATATTAATAAATTGTGATAATTTTTACTTAAAACTTAATTTACTTTTCAAACTGGCCATTTGATTTGTTAAAATATGTTGATTATCAACTATAGTAAAGATTACATCTGATATTCGGGGAAATTCAAAAGCCTTGAAAGGAGGGTGCAAATAAATAGGGAAATAATATCATCGGGCGTAGAATCGAGCATTTTAGTGTGACAGACTAAAATATTCAATTCGGTCCTATTGTTCGAGAGCTGAAGTGTAGATGTTAGCCCTCGGGCGAGGGGAACGTGGGAGCTCGAAGTGGCGATCGGTATCCTCCCGACCTAGCCGTGCATTCAGTAATCAAACATAGGATTAGTTAATATTCTTTACACCTGGACCAAAGGGTAAAGAATAGGAATGCTCCTATTTGCCAAAATACCTTAACATTATCTATTTAAATTCATCAATCATTTAAATTTCTAAAACAAGGGGAAAGATACTTTTTCTGAATAGTTAAAACTTATTTAGCAATTAGTTTTATTTCCTGCACTTGCAATTAGTACTAATTTTCTACTAAGTTAAGTTACCTGATTAGAATACTTAGTTTACTTTATTGCGCTTAAATTTAGAACTCCAAATTTTCGTATAATATTTTAAAATTATTATTGTTATTATTATTTTAAAATTAGCTGTTATTTAATTTTCTCTTTCCCCGCGGGATCGATAACTGAGACTCCACTAGAGCCCCGTATTACTTGATACGATATGTATACTTGCGTAGCATCCACAACATAAATTACAATTCTATACATATAATATAGCGGGGTCAAGTTTTTGGCTTCGTTGCAATCAAATTAAAATATCATAATATAAATTTGTGCGTTAAGTTTTTGGCGCCGTTGCCGGGGAAATATTCCTGAGTTTCAAATTTAGGAAGATGAAAATGAAGTTCAAAATTCTTAACAGGCTCTCCAGATACAGTAATCCTCATTAAAAAAAAAGAGAAAAAAAAAATGAGGAGAAGCTTGAGGAGATGCCTTATCAAAAATTGGCTTCATTTGATTTAACCTAAAGGGAAAAACTTAGATATTTCCAAACTTATGTTTATGGATTAGAATTTTACCTAAGAGTATTTTCTTGAATTTCTTATCATATGAATATCTTAAGTAGTTATTCTTTTAAATATAAATCATTCCCGAAATCAATAGTAAAGCTAGAAATCTTAGACCTGATGACTAAATAATTTATTTCTATAAGATTAATTAAATTTCATGAATTATTTTTGTTTAACTTTATTATAATATTAATTAATCTAATCGATAGTTATTTAAATTGAAAAATCTTATTATAAAATTCATTATTTTTATGTAGTACTAAAATTACTTAAGGACAAGTAATAAGTAAGTTTGGGGGATTTTGATCGCTGAAAATTTTATTAAGAAATTCATACCTATTTTTGATGAAATTGCACTCTAAAGAAGGGTATTTTCTTTATTTTATCAGCAGAATGAAGAATTTAGGTGATAAAAGCAAAAATCATAAAAAGGAGCGAATTTGGAGCAAAATCATGCAATTTATGCCGAGTCGCCGACAACTGAGATCGAGCTCGCCGACGGCGAGGTTACGAGAAGAAAATTCTGAAGGATTTATAACCGTCTCGCCGACAGCGAGCCCAAGCCCACGACGCCGAGCTAGAGCGGTCGAAGATCTTAGAAGCCTCGCCGACAGCCGAGGTAGTTTGTCGCCGACGGCGAGCTAGTTCAAATGGTGCAAATACATTGAACCTGGACACTTTTTGAAAGGATGCTTACACACATCTTGGTCCTTTGCTCACCTCTATATATTGAAGCCGAATTTAAGTCTTTTGTGTGTTACCTTAGTGTGTTGTGTGCAGTCTGTGTGTCTTAGTGAGTCTTAGAGAGTCTTTGAGTATTATAAGTAAGTTATTTTAAGTCTTTAGTGAGTATTTAGTGAGTCGTGCTGTACTGGAAGGAAGAGTCAAAGGAACTGCGAGGAGTCTTCTTGGGGATAAATTAAGATAAGTATTTGTATTTATTGTTTTTAACTTTAAATGAAATCCATGCTTAGTTTAGTTTCCATGCATTCTGAGTAGTTTATTTAGTCTTTCTCCCTGTTTATGAAATTAAGTGATTTGATGAAATTAAAATAAAGATACTTTTATATATTAATAAATTGTGATAATTTTTACTTAAAACTTAATTTACTTTTCAAACCGGCCATTTGATTTGTTAAAATATGTCGATTATCAACTATAGTAAATATTACATCCGATATTCGGGAAATTCAAAAGCCTTGAAAGGAGTGTGCAAATAAATAGGAAATAATATCATCGGGCGTAGAATCGATCATTTTAGTGTGACAGTACTAAAATATTCAATTGGGTCCTATTGTTTGAGAGCTGAAGTGTAGATGTTAGCCCTCGAGGCTAGGGGAACGTGGGAGCTTCAAGTGGCAGTCGGTATCCTCCCAAATCTAGCCGCAGATTCGCAATCAAACATGTGATTAGTCAATATTCTTTACACTCGACCAAAGGGTAAAGAATAGAAATGCTCCTATTTGTCACAATACCTTAACATTATCTATTTAAATTCATCAATCATTTAAATTTCTAAAACAAGGGGATAGATACTTTTTCTAAATAGTTAAAACTTATTTAGCAATTAGTTTTATTTCTTGCACTTGCAATTAGTATTAATTTTCTACTTAGTTAAGTTACCTGATTAGAATACTTAGTTTACTTTATTGCGCTTAAATTTAGAACTCCAAATTTTCGTATACTATTTTAAAATTATTATTATTATTATTATTTTAAAATTAGTCGTTATTTAATTTTCTCTTTCCTCGTGGGATCGATAACCAGGACTCCACTGTAGCCCCGTATTACTTGATACGATACGTATACTTGTGTAGCATCCACAACATAAATTACAATTCTATACATATAATATAGCGGGGTCAAGTTTTTGGCTTCGTTGCAATCAAATTAAAATATCATAATATAAATTTGTGGGTCAAGAGTAGTAGTAAAGATTTCCATAGTATGTTTATGTTTAAGTTATTTGATTTGATTTAGATTTTTATTATGTGTGGAGTGATGATTTGACTATCTCAAACTTAATTGAGATATGCGTCATAGTTTTGTATCAGCATTTAGTGTGTCGTGGTTTGGTTTGCGATGCTGATTAGTAGTAAGGATTGAAGTTTGAAGTTTGATTATAGAGTCTAAAAATTATGTTAGTTTGTACATCCCATGGATTTCAATATTAAAGTTAATTTATTGTGTTGTGTGAATTTGTTTGTGTTTATGTAGCTAATCTTCATATTAAAGTAATAAATGATGTGATCGGAAATATAATATAAGATAAATCAAGGACGAAAATGAGTGACGAATTTCAGAAATTTAAATTTTTGGAATCTCGCCGACGGCGAGAAAAATCCCACCGACAGCGAGATCGATCTCGCCGACAACGAAGAATTTCTCGCCGACAAGCAGATTTTTCCCGAAAGTTTTTGGTTCCGAAAAATATTAGCTTGCCGACGGCGAGATAAATCTCGCCGACAACGAGGTCAGAAAAAAACATATATTCGATCGGTCAAAAACACTATTCATCATCCCCAACCTCCAATTTTCGCAAAACCGACCTAGTGGCTTCGAGAGATCTTAGATTCGAAGCGATTTCATCACTTAAAAACACCGGATTTCATCTTCTCTTGGTAAGAGCTTCACTCCTATGCAAAAATTTTTGATTTTCACCTTGTATTTTCACCACATTGCAAATTTTGGGAAAAATCAAAATGTGGAAGAAATATTCGGTGGAAATCCATGGAATTTGATTTAAATTGCTTACAAATGTTGTAGGAAGCCTTCTTAGTATTATTATTAAGTTTGGTGAAAATTTTTATGATTTTCACATATCGATCGAATGGCTCCACGACAGAAACGTCGAGTAGAGTTCGACGAAAATCGATTCATCAATGCACGAGCACAGGCAAAATATTTTGAAAATATACAAGGAAGAAAGTGCATTGCGGATAGGGTATTCAAAAATCTGGGAGGAGAATTAGAGCGAATTATAAAGGAACGAGGCTGGGAAAATTTCTGTTATGTTCAGTATAGAGAAGCTGTAGAAGTGGTGAAAGAATTTTATGCCAATTTGATTGCCGCTGAAGATGCACCAGTAATTGTACGAGGGTTTTTTGTAGATTTTAATGCTGCAAGAATTAACGCGTTCTATGAAGTTCATGACTCGCACTTTAGCGAGTATGAAACTTTTGGAACGATGGAAGGACCACTGGAGGAAGTCATTAACTTTCTCACTAATGGGACCGGAGTATCAAAAATGAAGCAGCAGGAAAGAGTGAATTTTCCTCTTTCCAAATTAAATGCAGTCTCAAAAGCCTGGCATTACTTTATTTGTTCTACTCTGTTACCCACATATCACCATAGTGAGGTAACACGAGATAGTAGCAATTCGAATTTCTGCATTCGCAATAACGAAGCATCAACATCGGTAGAGTTATTTATCGAATATCCCGGCCACTCCTCGAAATGAGAGTGGAGCCGGATCGGGCCACCCTTGATTGATTTTCGCACTCGCCAACTTTCCGGAGTCGAGGCTAGAGATGATGAAGAATGGGTGGAACCTATGAAACCACTTACAGCTGATAACATTAAGAAGTATGAGTCCCATGAAGGGTGGAGAGCAGGAGTAATAAGTTATTTTACTCAATCAAGTAGAGATATATCCTCTACTTGCTATGGACCTCCTGAGCCTACCACCCCTACCTTACAAGATCTGATGAATGAATTGACTCTGCATAGGAAGAGTTTTGAGCAGTTTGGAGAGACCATGGGGAGAAGGTTTCGATCATTTTAATCAAAGGATCGATAATCCGGAGAGGAGACATGATTATGATAGATGAATACCTCCAGCCGACATTCGGAATACGAGATTGCATATTATGAAGCGAACGTCGTTATAGGAGTGGAGATTTAGATGTAGTCTTTCCGAATGCCCTGTGTACACTCAATATCACCCCGCTTCGCCTTCTCAAGCATCCTACGTATCAAGGAGGGGATGATATAGTTTGGGACTTCGATGCCGAAGATTAGGACTTTATATATTTTATTTGTTCGATGTAAGTTATTTTGAGGACCGTATATGTTTGTAATATTCAGTACTTTATTTTGAGACATTGGATGTTAGTTAGATTAATCCGTTGGATTGTTATAGTAGTTAGTTTTTGTTTTTTGTGTTAGTTAATTGCATTTGTTTTTATGTTAATTAGGATGTTAGTTTTCTTTAATATGTTTTTATTTTATTTTGTATTGTTTTAAGTTTTTAAAATTGTTAATCTGTTAGTTCAATTGATTTTAATATGTTAGTAATTCATATGTGTAGTATAGAGTTATTTTAATTGTTGTGTTTAATACTTATCTTAGGTTTTATCCCTGCATTTTCTTTAAATTGTTATATATATATGGAGAATACTAACAGTACAGGTTCATTGAAAAATGAAAAAGCTTGCAAAAATTTCAAAGTGAAAAAGAAATACCTAAACTTCAAAGGTATGATTTATTTACTTTCCTTCTTATTCATTATTTAGAATAGATATAAAAATTTAAGTTTGGGGGGAGAGTAAAATACAAATTTAGTTATTAACTTGTTCTCAATTTCTATTTTCAAATTATTATAAAAATGATTTTTATAGCAAATTTTTCAATTTGATTTAATATGAATTATTTTATTTAATTATTATAAAAGGTTAAATAAAATATTTCTAGTACTTTAATTAATTAAATAGAATAAAATATTTGGTTAAAGGGAATAAGAATAAAGTAAACTATATTTAGTAAGGAAAACTATATTCTAAAATTAAAATTCTTAAGTATTCAAGTGAAAAAGAAAAGATTGAAAATCAATGAAGTAAAAACTATGAAGTATATATAAGCTAAGAAATATTCCTAAGTTTCAAATTTAGGAAGATGAAAATGAAGTTCAAAATTATTAACAGTCTCTCCAGATACAGTAATCCTCATTAGAAAAAAAAAAAATGAGGAGAAGCTTGAGGAGATGCCTTATCAAAAATTGGCTTCATTTGATTTAACCTAGAAGGAAAAACATAGATATTTCCAAACTTATGTTTATGGATTAGAATTTTACCTAATAGTATTTTCTTGAATTTCTTATCATATGAATATCTTAAGTAGTTATTCTTTTAAATATAGTCATTCCCGAAATGAATAAGTAAGCTAGAAATCTTAGACTCGATGACAAAATAATTTATTTCTATAAGATTAATTAAATTACATGAATTATTTTTGTTTAACTTTATTATAATATTAATTACTCTAATTCATAGTTATTTAAATTGAAAAATCTTATTATAAAACTCATTATTTTTATGTAGTACTAAAATTTCTTGAGGACAAGTAATAAGTAAGTTTGGGGATTTTGATCGCTGAAAAATTTATTAAGAAATTTTTACCTATTTTTGATGAAATTGCACTTTAAAGAAGGGTATTTCCTTTATTTTATTGCAGAAATGAAGAATTTAGGTGATAAAAGCAAAAATCATAAAAAGGAGCGAATTTGGAGCAAAATCATGCAATTTAGTGCCGAGTCGCCGACGGCGAGATCGAGCCCGCCGACGGCGAGGTTACGAGAAGAAAATTCCGAAGAATTTATATCTTTCTCGCCGACAACGAGCCCGAGCCCGCCGACAACGAGCTAGAGCGGCTCAAGATCTTCTGAAGCCTCGCCGACAGCCGAGGTAGTTCGTCGCCGACGGCGAGCTAGTTCAAATGGTGCAGATACATTGAACCCGGATACTTTTCAAGGGATGCTTACACACCTCTTGGTCCTTTGCTCACCTCTATATATAGAAGCCGAAATTAAGTCTTTTGTGTGCGTCTTTGTGTTCTAAGTCCAATCTTTTGTGTTCTAAGTGTCTTTAGAGTGCGCTTTGTGTCTTAGTGTGTCTTAGAGAGTTCTCGAGTGAGTTAGTGAGTTTTTAGTGAGTTTTGTCGTACTCGGAAGGAAGACTCAAAGGAACTACGAGGAGTCCGCTTGGGATAAATTAAGATAAGTATTTGTATTTATTGTTTTTAACTTTAAATGAAATCCATGCTTAGTTTAGTTTCCATGCATTCTCGAATAGTTTATTTACTTTTCTCCTCGTTTATGAAATTAAGTGACTTGATGAAATTAAAATAAATATACTTTTATATATTAATAAATTGTGATAATTTTTAACTTAATTTACTTTTCAAACCGGCCATTCGATTTGTTAAAATATGTTGATTATCAACTATAGTAAAAATTACATCCGATATTCGGGGAATTCAAAAGCCTTGGAAGGAGGGTGCAAATAAATAGGGAAATAATATCACTAGGCGTAGAATCGAGCATTTTAGTGTGACAGTACTAAAATATTCAATTCGGTCCTATTGTTTCGAGAGCCGAAGTGTAGATGTTAGCCCTCGAGCGAGGGGAACGTGGAGCTCAAGTGGCAATCGGTATCCTCCTAACTTCAGCCGCAGATTCGCGAATCAAACATAGGATTTGTCAATATTCTTTACACCTGGACCAAAGGGTAAAGAATAGGAATGCTCCTATTTGTCACAATACCTTAACATTATCTATTTAAATTCATCAATCATTTAAATTTCTAAACAAGGGGAAAGATACTTTTTCTAAATAGTTAAGACTTATTTAGCAATTAGTTTTATTTCCTGCCCTTGCAATTCGTATTAATTTTCTATTTAGTTAATTTATCTAATTAAAATTCTTAGTTTACTTTACTGCGCTTAAATTCAGAATTCCAAATTTCCGTATATTATTATTATTATTATTATTGTTATTATTATTATTATTATTTTAAAATTAGCTGTTATTTAATTTTCTCTTTCCCTGTGGGATCGATAACCAGGACTCCACTAGAGCCCTGTATTACTTGATACGATACGTATACTTGCGTAGCATCCACAACATAAATAATTACAATTCTATACATATAATATAGCGGGGTCAAGTTTTTGGCTTCGTTGCAATCAAATTAAAATATCATAATATAAATTTGTGGGTCAACAACTAAATCAAAGAAAATTCAAGTTAAATTAAATTAAATCAAAACATATTAAATTAAATTAAATTAAAAATAAAATCAAATTAAAATAAAATTAAAATTAAATTAAATTAAAATTAAAATAAACCAAATTAAATTAAATTAAATTAAATTAAATTGAATTAAAAAATAATATCACTTAAGACATAAAGAATTTAAAATAAATCTAAAACAACTTGAACACTATTCCAAACTTAAAACCATTAATTAAAATTAAATTAAATCACAAACCACTTAAACATCAATTTGCCCTTAAAAGCTCTTGTTATCATAACTCCTAAGTGGAGTATTTAGTGAAGTGTCACCTCATTCATAGGATATTCAAACATCCTAGTTCACTGAGCAAAAGCACAAAACTTAAACTCCCGGATGATTAATTCACTTGTATAATTAAATTCTCTTGGATTTGAAACAATCCTAGAAGTACTGAAAAGATGTTTAAGACTCGTCTTAAGCACTTCCTCAATATGATAGGAGATTTATAAGAACAATTGAACTTAATTGTTCTTTGATGAATAAAATCGTCCTTAAACCAAAATACAAGAACCTAGATGTCATAGGAGATGACTAGCTATAGGATTAGGACTTTGGTAGACAACCAAAACCTTTCACTTAGCTTTACCTAGGTACTTGTTGAAATAATTAGATGCCTTAACATTTGTTTTAAGTGCAGCTTGGGATAACGGGAAGACCCTCCAGGTACGCTTTTATTTTATTACAAATGCACTTTACTTTTCTTGCATGATAAACAACTGTTGCATGAAAAACAAAACCTTTAGGATAGTCCCTGAACTGAAACCAAAACTAAATTAAAAGTCATTACAAGATAAAAATCACCGCCACAACATTACAAAATATAAAACAACTCAAAATTTAATCACAAACAGAACACAAAACTACAATTGCAACAAAATTAAAATGTCTCGTTAAATGATCGGGAATACCTCAGATGATGTAACCCACGTGTTGGTAACGGGATTTCCCACGGTCTAAATGAAGGTGTGGAACTCATTCAGTTGAGTTTAACAAATTCATCTGGACTAAGTGAATTCGATGAAAATAACGGTGTCGGGATGACGGAACCGTGGGATCTTAATCGGTTCTATTTAAAT
>JAKZJZ010002237.1:0-18860 GCA_022702705.1 Papilionanthe hookeriana x Papilionanthe teres
ATTTCAATTAAAATTAAAAATAAAGTAAATTAAAGATAAATTAAATTAAAATTAAATTAAATTAAATAATTAAATTAAATTAAATTAAATAATTAAATTAAATTAAATTAAATAATTAAATTAAATTAAACAATTAAATTAAATTAAATTAAATTAAATAATTAAATTAAATTAAATCAAATCAAATTAATTAAACACCGAATCAAATTAAATTGAACTATGTTAAACTAAATTAAAACTCAATTAAATTAAGTTGAATTAAATATAACATCACCTAGGACATAAAGAATTCAAAATAAATGTAAAGCAACTTGAACACTATTCCAAATTTAAACCCTTTAACTTAAATCAAATCATTTGAATACTAATTTACCCTTGAAAGCTTTGATTATTATAACTCCTAAATGGAACATCAAATGAAGTGTTACCTCACTCATAGGATATTCAAATGTCCTAGTTCACTCGAGCAAGTTAACAAGACTTGAAAACCTCGGACGATCAATTCATTTATATAATTAAATTCATTTGGACTTAAAACAATCCCGAAAATATTGAAAAGATGTTTAAGATTCTTCTTAAGCACTTCCTCGATATGATAGGATATTTATAAGAACAATTGGACTTAATTGTCCTTTGATGAAGAAAATCGTCCTCAAACAAAAAACACAAAGAACCTAGACGTCATAGGAGTTGACTAGCTATAGGATTAGGAATTTGGTAGAAAACCATAACCCTTCCCTTAGCTTTACCTAGGAACTTGCTTAAATATTCTAATTGTGTTTTAAGTGCAGCTTGGGATGACGGGAAGACCCTCCAGGTACGCTTTTATTTTTTATTGCAATTTGCTCTCTTGCAATTTACTTTCTTGCAATTTACTTTCTTGCAAATGTACTTTATTTTTCTTGCATGATAAAACAACAGTTGCATGAAAACCCACACCTTTAGGATAGTCCCTAAAACTGAAACCAAATTAAGTTAAAAGTCATTGCAAGATAAAATTCACCGCCACAACATTTCAAAATATAAAACAACTCAAAATTTAATCACAAACGGAACACAAAACTACAATTACAACTAAATTAAAACGTCTCGTTGGATGATCGGGAATACCTCGGATGATGTAACCTACGTGTTGCTAACGGGATTTCCCGCGGTCTAAATGAAAGTGTGGAACTCATTCGGTTGAGTTTAGCAAATTCATCTGGACTAAGTGAATCCGATAAAAATAATGATGCCGGAAGGATGGAACCGTGGGATCTTAACCGGTGTCGTTATAATCGACTTTAAGATTTGTTTTAATTAAAACGTAAAAAACACTCGGAAATTAAGATTTTCTCTAAACCCAAAACACTTTTCTCATCTCCTGATTTATGATTTCTAAAACTAAACCTCTGCAACAACAAGGAACTTGGGGCATGGTGGGCGACACGGCCATCGTCGTCGAGCAAAACTTGAACCTACTTCAACAAAACTTTCCTAGAATTAAATAACCAAGCCACGAGGACTTCGAGGTAGCTTGCACTAGTGCAACATAAATCCTCAACTCTTCGTTAGGCATTTGCATTGCAAATTAAGCCCTAACCGGTCTTAGGATTCCGAGGTAGTCGTCCGATACGACAATAAACCCTCACATCTTCTAGAGTTATTTGTTTGATTTTATCATATAAATATAAGCCCTAATTAATTAAAATTGGCAAGATCAAAACATTTAAATAAGTATTAGGACTTTCCTAAACTCAAGCCAAACGATAGGATAGTCGGGAAATTATCGAAGTTCACTTCGAATCAGTGATTTCTCCTACCTTTCTTTCTTTGGATTCACAAAACAAAATGTTCCAAAATTTGATCCATTCCTTATTGAAATTCCAAAATTCAATCTTTGAAAACCTTAAACTTTGAAATTCTTGAAAGCGAGTTATTGATTATTATCGAGAGTTTTCTTAGGTGATTCCCGTCACTTAAGATGTAATTAACTATAGGGGCTTGCCCTTATAGGGAATTTTAAAGAACCCGAGTAATATAAACCCTGTTTGATACTTTCATATTAAGCGGGGAATTTGTCGGCTTATAAAATTGGTTCGCAGACCAAACGGATGTCACAAAACTTCTAGTTTATTGGATCGAGCCCCACCATCGAGCGGTGTGTCTATCCTTAGGGATAGATACACGGTTTGTGGTGCGGTGCTCGTTTATATAAACTATTTGGGATGTGAGATCGGTTTAATCTCATATCTTAAAACTTTCAAATTTAAAAATTATTTTCAAAGCCAAATACTACTTTCTAAATTATATATATATTTAAATCAAATTTAAAATTTAAATTCGCCGACAACTTACGTTAGGCGACCCCCTTTTAAAATACAATACAACCTAAAATATGCCGAGCAAACTTCGGCGACTCCGCTGAGGACAATTCCTCTCTCCATTATAATCAAATAATTCTGCTTTCGAAAAATCGGTAGTGTATCCATGTCCCTAATGGATCGAACTACCCTTCTTTCCGTTGGAATACTATGTTCATTTCTATCTTGAACAAGTATAGCCAACATTCTCTCGGATTTAGGAGCCACTTGTTTAGACACCCCTAAACGGAGAGGTTCCGAGATCCTTTTACCTCATTTCCGAGGTGGGGTGGACCCCCGATAGGTGTTAGTTTAGGTGTGATCCTTCGAGTCAGGAAGTCTTGTTTAAGACTCTCTTTTCCTTTCCAATTCTGAACTGGATTCCTTACATTCTCTACACCTTTGAACATTCCGTTCTAAATAAACAAACCCTCTAATAAGTGATTCTTTTAACAAATGATTCTTTTTTATAAATACATGAACAAAGAATAAGTTCGGACTTTTTTTCATTTCCTTTCTTTTCGTCCTAAAGAAAAGAAGCATAACTTGGGCGACAAACCGGAATCTACCTTGCGGAAATGGAAGCCCCGAGACCGATTTTCTCCTTCACCAACGGATCTGGACTTCGCTCTCTATAAGGATGAGCTGCCCGACAATGGGATCATCCGATTTGGACGAGGATTTGAAAACACGAACGTCAAGGTCACCGACGTCTCCCTCTTTGCACTGACGAACAAGGTATCTGAAGCTGAGGAACCACTGCTTGAGTTCAACCTTAGGTCGACCCAAGAGTTTCCTCCCCTGCAAAGGGTCCCGACTAGGAGGAGTACTGCTGTCCGCAGGAGGACTGTTCTCACTACTGTTGACCTCATTTTTGATGAGGTCTTCCTTTCTTCTTTTTAGTGCTTAGGATCTAGCCTTAGGCTTTTCCTTTGACTATCTTAGAGGACTAGAATTGGGACCCGCCTTTTAGAAATTCAAACCACTTCTAAACTCCCTGTAAACTCCACAAACTTGACTATAGACCCCTAATCACCTAGAGGGTTGAAATCAAATGTGGAAGTTTAAAGGATGAGTTCCTATAGGATTCTTTGGCCTTAGGACTGCCCTGGGTGGCCTGGTGCAGTGAAGGGGCTGACTTACACACACATTACACTTATACACTACACTTACACACTACATTTCCACACACCTCCTAAAACCACACCCATACCCAACTTGACCTCATGACTCATGTAGGTGATTCACATGGATGGTCCTTAACCCCTAAGCCCTTGGCTAAGAGGGTTAGGAACAACATAGTGAATGCCTCAAATGAGTCCCTTCATGGCTCATAGGGGCTTGATATGGCTTCATGGCCCAACCAAAATGATTTCACCCCACTCAAATTCACCCGATCTTCAATTTCCCAAATTTTCAATTTTTGACCCCCGAGATCCTACACCTACTAAACCTACCCAAAACCCTTGAAATTACCCAAATTTTTGCAAATTTTCCAAATTACCTAAAATTCTTCAAAATTATTCCCAAACATCTCCACATCATTCAAATTGATCATCCATACCCAAAAATACCAAAGATTCCAAAAATACCCCCCAATACCCTCCAAATACCCAAAATACCCTTCTTGGCCTAAAAAATCCAAAAATTTAGAAAATTCCCAGAAAATTCCAGAAAATCCTAAATATTCCCAATTTCATTTTGTCCAACTACACAATAGGCCAATTTTGCCAATTTACCCTACTTTTGTCAAAACCCCCAATTTGACCCATTTTAACCCTAAGTGAACCCAATGTCAAACCAAACCTACCCAATTGACCCCAATTTTGGTCCAATTCGGTTCTAAACTTCAATTCAACATTCCTAATACCAATTTAGACCAAATCCAAGTCCAATTTGATTGACATTTGGATCCAATTCCACTTTTGACCTTAAGGCCCATTTTTTGACCTAAGCCCAAACCTAACCCAAATGAACCCAAACCCCAAAATCAAAGCCCAACCAAAGTCAAAACCTCTTTGAAACACTCCCATAAACACTTCTCAACAATAATTCTACATCAATTTCAACCCTAGCCCAACATTGGCCCAACTTGGCCCATTTGGACCTATATTGGCCCATTCACCAAAAGAATCCAAATCCAACCCAATTCAAGCCCAAACTACCCCAAATTTGCTTCAAGTTACTCATGACACATCCATGAGCTAAACCCAACAATTATTTGGCCCAACCTTTTACAAAAATTTTTCATCCATGAACACATTCATAAACTTAAAAGCCCACTTCCCTTAAACCCTTCTAAAAGCCCATTTCCTCCAAAATTCAAAAGCCCAAATCTACCCTAAAGCCCACATGACATCTCCATTTGTCATCCATTTAATTAAATCCATTACCTAAGTCCTAAAATCATCATTGAATTATTCCAAATGAAGCTTCATCCAAATTCCCATCAAATTACCAAAAATTTCTTAAAACCCATTTTTATGAAATTGACTCAACTTTCTCCAAGCCAAAGACAAGCCATGCAAGCCATTGACAAGCCACATGAAGCCATGGGAGGCTTGACATGTGACCATGCCATTAATGGTAAAAGGAGGGGCTCCTTTCCTAATCTTTCATTAAGCCTTTTTTACCTTAAGCATGTCACACACTAAACCATGTTTAGCCACCTCATCATGGATAGAGACCACACCACTCTCTCTTGGCGACCCAGTCGATCCTCTCGGCCCAAAATCGAGGCCATGGGGAGGTGAACCAAGCCCAAAAGGTGGGTTGACCCATTTGGACCCAAAATAGGCTCATCCCCCATTCCATTTCAATCCAACTCCTTTACACATGGCAATTGCCAGATTGATTGCACAAACCTCCAGCCACGACCCACTGACCAAGATGGTGACCATTGCACGGCCGTCGGCCACCGGACCGCCGGAAAACACCATGGCCGAGAGCTCACATGTGAGCCAACATTGAAATTCTCACTTGCTGAGCTGCCCCATCCCTAGTGGTCACCATGGCCGATCTCCTCACCGAAGCAGGTCGATCCCAAGCCCTAACTCTCCCTGGGAGGCCCTCCACCCTCTCCTATTTAAACTCCACCCCTCTCGGCCATGAGAGGAAGAGAAGCACAAACCTTGCCAAAACTCTGCCAAAATTGTTCCAGACCCTTCTCCATCCTTAGAGCACTTGATCCCAGGTGAAATTCCCCTGCCATTTCTCCTCCGAAAGCTCGATTTCAGAGTTGAAATTCCACCCAAAACCGGGACACTTCTCCACGGTGAGCCAATTCTCAAATTGATTGGCTCTACACCTTCACCGGACCGAGGGAAGGTGTCCACCATCAAAAGCCCCATCTCCGGACCACCCGGTTGCTCCGGCCTCCAAGCTTTGTGATCGGGCTTGGTCGAAATCATATCCGGACAATTCACCGGACCGGGAGACTTCATGCGGAGCTTGCTAGGACCCAATCGAAGGTGCAACAACTCTCGGATTGAAGCCACACTTCTACGAGCCAAGGTATGAGCTAACTCTTCATCCCGAGCTTCTGAAGATTCTCTATTTCAAATGCCTTAGTTTCAATGCATGTTAGCCGTATAGATGTGTTCGTCTCTTCAAGACGAATCCATAGAGTATAAGAACGTAAAAATCCATTGAGAATCGAGTGAGATCTTAGGGATTTAGTGTGGACGGCTCTCGGGTGAGAACACTTGGGGACGATGAACGGATGCCGTCCATTCGATACACGCGCGGACGAACGGCTCAGATGGCGTCGGACCGGGAAACGGTGCGAGAACCGCGGGGCCCGGGCTGGCCGACTCGGATGGCGGCGCCCAATCACGACGCGACACGTACCCCTTCGGAGCTGCCGATGTTTCGCCGGCGCCGCGTGGATAAGTAAATAAATAGGGTATTTAATGTATTTATTAAATATCGAAACTTCAAAAATCCATATCTTTGTGTAGAAAAATCACAAAAATAAAATAAAAATACCCTCTTGCTCGGTGAACGAGAGGAGAATAATGTGGAAAAGAAATCATTTAATTTCATCAAGTATTTTATTTTTTATAATTTATTTACTCTCTGCATTGTTTTAATTCTCCATGCATGCATACAATTCACCATGGCATGAGACCATAGGGCTTTTGAAGCCTCTGAATTTGGGAACATTCCCTGAATTTTCCAAAGTCAGAGGCCATCCCTATGAGGAGTTCTTGATTTTTCAAGTTCAGGTCACTGTTTTGAGTATTTTAATTCCAGTAAATAGCATGTTATGAAATAAATTCTAGGAAAATTTGGTGATGTTCCTTATGACCAGAGAACCCTAGGAAAAATATATTTTGGCTTAGTTCATTCAAAACAACCCTAATTTACTTAAACACCCAAAATAGGTCTTTAATTAATTAGAGTTAACCAGGCATCAAATTGACTTGAAATCAATTTTCCACTGACCTTTAGGATCAGAGGAACCCACCATAAAAATTTGAAGTCAATTGGACTTGGTTAGCCCCACTAATTGGGTTGATTAAGTCACTTAGCCATTTTAAACTTTAAAAATTCATAACTTTTAAAATACTTTTCAAAAATTCACCAAATTGGTTTTGGAGCCTCTCTGATATCAGGGGAATCTAAGAAAATTAAAATTTCAATTTTCTAAAAAAGTTGATTTTTAATAATATTTTAATATTTTTAATAATTAAAAAATAATAAAAATCACAAAAATAATAAAATTCACCAAAATGTCACATTTTGAATTTTAATCACTTAGGAACAAATCCCACATTTTTCCTAGGTCTATTTAGTGAGATATTGAATTTTAAAGCCCTAGGGTAATTTTAAAATTAAAAAAAATGTATTTTCTAGCATTTTCACTAAAATAATTATTATAAATCATAGAAAAATCAGAAAATTGCAAAATTTGATTCTCTGGTTTCCTTGATATCAGAGAAATTTTTGAAAAATATAAAACCCATTTTTCAACATTTATTTTATTTTTAAATTAATTAACACTCCAAAACTCAAAATAATTATAATAAAAATAATATAATTCAAAAAATCACCAAAATTGGTCTAAGTGCTTCTCTGGTCATTAGGAATGTCCCCTAATTTTCTTAAAGACAGAAACTTTCCTTTGGTCATGTTATCAAATTTTCCTTGAAAATCTCTATTTTCCACCAAAAATAATTATATAAATCAATTAAATACAGAAAAATCACATTTTCTCCTCTCATGTCTTTATTGACATATGAGTGAAGTTACATAAAAATTTCAAATTCATTTAAGTTTAATTTAGTGAGTTATGAAATTATTAAGCTTAAAGGGTAAAATGGTAATTAAACTTTTAACCCTTAATTAAAACTTTAGGTTTAATAAAATTAACAAGTAAAATATTTGATCTTAATCTGATTTGGATGATTGAAATTTAAATAATTAAAGGGTAGAAACTCATTAAACAATTTTTAAAATGATTAAACTTTAATTAAATGATAGATTAAATTTGGAAGAATAATAAAATTGGGATCATTAAAATAAGGGATATTTATTAGGAAGAGATTTATTCTTTAATTTAAAAATCCCTAAATTAATCATCTCATTAATATTCAACTCTTAATTAAAATGATAATTCAAATTCAAAATATTAAAAGACTTAATCATTAAACTAAAATTAAACTCTTTCAAAAATTTCAATTAAAATTAAAAATAAAGTAAATTAAAGATAAATTAAATTAAAATTAAATTAAATTTAATAATTAAATTAAATTGAGACAAATTAAATTAAATTAAATTAAATTAAAATTAAATTAAATTAAATTAAACAATTAAATTAAATTAAATTAAATAATTAAAATTAAATTAAATTAAATTAAATTAAATTAAATTAAATAATTAAATTAAATTAAATCAAATCAAATTAATTAAACACCAAATCAAATTAAATTGAACTATGTTAAACTAAATTAAAACTCAATTAAATTAAATTAAATTAAATATAACATCACCTAAGACATAAAGGAAATTAAATATAAAACAACTTGAACACTATTCCAAATTTAAACCCTTTAACTTAAATCAAATCATTTGAATACTAATTTACCCTTGAAAGCTTTGATTATTATAACTCCTAAATGGAACATCAAATGAAGTGTTACCTCACTCATAGGATATTCAAATGTCCTAGTTCAGCGAGCAAGTTAACAAGACTTGAAAACCTCGGACGATTGATTCATATAATTAAATTCATTTGTACTTAAAACAATCCTAGAAATATTGAAAAGATGTTTAAGATTCTTCTTAAGCACTTCCTCAATATGATAGGATATTTATAAGAACAATTGGACTTAATTGTTCTTTGATGAAGAAAATCGTCCTCGAAACAAAAACATAAAGAACCTAGACGTCATAGGAGATGACTAAGCTATAGGATTAGGAATTTGGTAGAAAACCATAACCTTTCCCTTAGCTTTACCTAGGGACTTGCTTAAATATTCTAATTGTGTTTTAAGTGCGGCTTGGGATGACGGGAAGACCCTCCAGGTACGCTTTTATTTTATTGCAATTTACTTTCTTGCAATTTACTTTCTTGCAATTTACTTTCTTGCAATTTACTTTCTTGCAATTTACTTTATTGCAAATGCACTTTACTTTTCTTGCATGATAAAACAACAGTTGCATGAAAACCCACACCTTTAGGATAGTCCCTAAAGCTGAAACCAAATTAAGTTAAAAGTCATTGCAAGATAAAATTCACCGCCACAACATTTCAAAATATAAAACAACTCAAAATTTAATCACAAACAGAACACAAAACTACAATTGCAACTAAACTAAAACGTCTTGTTGGATGATCGGGAATACCTCGGATGATGTAACCTACGTGTTGCTAACGGGATTTCCCACGGTCTAAATGAAAGTGTGGAACTCATTCGGTTGAGTTTAGCAAATTCATCCGGACTAAGTGAATCCGATAAAAATAATGATGCCGGAAGCATGGAGCCAGTGGGATCTTAACCGGTGTCGTTATAATCAACTTTAAGATTTGTTTTAATTAAAACGTAAAAAACACTTGGAAAATTAAGACTTCTCTAAACCAAAACACTTTTCTCATCTCTTGATTTATGATTTCTAAAACTAAACCTCTGCAACAACAAGGAACTTGGAGCATGGTGGGCAGCACAGCCATCGTCGTCAGCAAAACTTGAACCTACTTCGACAAAGCCTTCTTAGAATTAAACAACAAAGCCATAGGACTTCGAGGTAGCTTGCTCAGTGCAACATAAATCCTCAACCTTTTCGTTAGGCACTTGCATAATCATTTTATGCAAATTAAGCCCTAACCGGTCTTAGGATTCCGAGGTAGTCGTCCGATACGACATAAACCCTCACATCTTCTAGAGCTATTTGTTTGATTTTATCATACAAATATAAGCCCTAATTAATTAAAATTGGCGAGATCAAAACATTTAAATAAGTATTAGGACTTTCCTAAACTCGAAGCCAAACGATAGGATAGTCGGGAAATTGCCGAAGTTCATTTCGAATCGGTGATTTCTCCTACCTTTCTTCCTTTGGATTCACAAAACAAAATGTTCCAAAATTTGATCCATTCCCTATTGAAATTCCAAAATTCAATCTTTGAAAACCTTAAACTTTGAAATTCTTGAAAGCAGAGTTATTGATTATTATCGAGAGTTTTCTTAGGTGATTCCCGTCACTTAAGATGTAATTAACTATAGGGGCTTGCCCTTATAGGGAATTTTAAAGAACCCAGGTAATATAAACCCTGTTTGATACTTTCATATTAAGCAGGGGAATTTGTCGGCTTATAAAATTGGTTCGCGAGACCAAACGGATGTCACAAAACTTCTAGTTTATTTGATCGAGCCTCACCATCGAGCGGTGTGTCTATCCTTAGGGATAGATATACGGTTTGTGGTGCGGTGCTCGTTTATATAAACTATTTGGGGATGTGAGATCGGTTTAATCTCATATCTTAAAACTTTCAAATTTAAAAATTATTTTCAAAATCAAATACTACTTTCTAAATTATATATATTTAAATTAAATTTAAAATTTAAATTCGCCGACAACTTCTGTTAGGCGACCCACTTTTCAAAATAAAACACACAACCTAAAAATAAGCCGCGCAACTACCCCCACTGGTCTAGTTGTTTCTGCACCTACCCCGACTTCTGCCAAATCAAAGGGGAAAGGAATCCAGAACTATGATAAACCTGTTACCGTGGAGGGTACGGATCTTCTCGTAAGACCTTCGTCTTCGAAATCGGGTCCGGTTCAAAGATTCCGTCGGCGACGAGGACCCAAAGAAGAAATAGAAATAGAAGGATCGCCGGGGAAGCCGGAGCTGCCGAGATTGCTTTCTGGAGGAAATTCCGGAGTTGCCGAATATACACCGCTACCGAATATACACCACTGCTGACTACATACCACTTTTGGGAGGAAGCGGGTTCCATCCCCTCTCCGCCGCGAGAGGATGAGGAGAATGTTCGCAAGATTCTTCGCCACATTACCTCGGCCCGCATACTACAACGATAGCCGCAGAAAAGAACTAGAACTACGCCGTTTGCTCGACTGCAAACTTTGGTAGAAAAGCTAGCAAAGAAGGAAAACGCGCCGTGTCGGAAATTCTACGAAGGATAGGACGGGTGCCGGTCAAATCCCGTCTTGGGCCTCGAGTAGAACCCGCCGTCATGATAGAAAAGCCGAGCAAGAGAATGAAGGCTAGCCCGCCCGTCGTAGTATCGGGGTTACGGATTAGGGAGGATACCACCTTCCGGCATTTGGCCGATAGACCATCCGGTCCTAGACCTTCTGCTGCTAGAAGGATGGTATGGCGTCCCACTACGGGGCGATTGAGATTGAAACGACGGCTCGAGAAAGAAAGTCTTGCCGGGAGAGGCTGGAATGCGAAGAAAGTGCTACTTGCGATGAAGGGGACTCGTGAAAAAAGGACCCGGCAACCATCGCATGACAACCACAAAGATACACGAAAGCTCCGCTAGAAGATGCCATGGAAAAGTTGAGAACCGACATCCGACGGTTGGCAAAAGAAAGAGAAGAAAAGTTCGGAGATGAGATCGACTCATCGGAATTCATGGACAACGAATATGTAGAAATCAACATGGTTGAGACACGAGCTTCATCAGCTTCTCAAGGTGCTCCTGCGCGCCGCGAAGAGAGGAGCCGGAGCGATGAAGAGACGGCTTCGGGAAAAGGACGACACGATCGCTCGAATGGCGAAGAGGATGGAAGAGATGGCCATAGCTGCGGCCACTCTCCGGAGTCGAAGTACAACCACATAGAGAGACACCCCGAAGTCATTCACATCGTAGACGGAGGAAAGGAGATTACATCCGTCGATGGGGATGACCGACTGAAAAGGACACAACACAAAGTATGATCCACGAAAAGGATATCAAGAACTTGGTAGAGCGACGAGTGCGAGAAGCCTTAGCACAATCGAAGAACGGGACATCTATTCGGACGGGTAGACCTTGCCCGGAAGAATTCGACGCCGTCCGATACCCGAAAGGCTTCGTACCACCTCGCGTTTAAGACCTTCGACGGAGCCGGGAACCCCGACGAGCATGTTGCACACTTTCGTGCCGGTTGTTGCAATGTCGGCGGGAGCGATGCGTTACTCTTCCGACGAGTTCGTCGGCGGTCCGTCGGGAATCGCCTTCGGCCGGTATGCGGGATTGGCAAATGGTTCGGTGAAGACGTTCTCGGAGCTAGAGAACCTCTTCATCGAGCGATTCGCCGGAGCTCGGCACCACATCACTATAGGTGATTTAGTGGTAGAGAAACAAAGGCCGAATGAAACTTTGGTGGATTACATACTTCGATGGAGAAACTTAAGCATGAAGTGTGAACCACAACTGCAAGAACAACATGCGATCGGCATCTTGCTTAAAAGCATTCACGGCCGATAGCACTTCTCCTCGAGGATTCACTATTAAGACTTTTGAGAAGTTGTTAAGCAAGGCCGGAAGCTTGCAAGAAGAGGCGAAGCAATTAAGTTTTGCGCGACAAGACGGACAAGCGAAGCCGGTGAAGACTTTCGAAAAGAAATGCGGGGTCGTTGCGGCGGTTGACAAAGGCAAACAACCGATGCAAATACCACCGAACGGCCGCAAGCAACCACAACAAAATTACCGACGAACCCCGGTCCAGCTATCGGTCGTCTCCGCGAGTATGAACAACCGTCTCGTCCGCAACGTACATTGAGGGAGCTTCGAGCGAGAGAATATCCGTTCAAAAATGAAGCGATGCGAAGATGTTCCGTAGCTTAATGAAAACTCCGGATTTCCAGTGCCGAGCCCAAAAGACCAGAGGAGGTCAACAGGAAAGGTGATCCCAACTTTTGCCCCTACCATCGGATGCTTGGGCACAAGATAGAAGACTGCATTACCTTCAAAAGTTGGCTCAACGACAACCTTCGGAAAGGAAATATAACAATCCCGAAGGAGTACATGAAGGAACCCCGAAAGGAGGTTCCGTCAATGTTATCTCAGCCGATCCCGTCATCCCGATAGATCCCTATGCAGCCGACGATGGATGGACTACCTCCTGGACGAGATCTTCGAATAAGATTTTAGACAACATCCGAACCGCTTCGGTGCGAGCTTCAATTCGAGTTCGAGACCGTTAAGCCGAGTACTTATCACTTGCGATAGAAGAACCACCTCGACGGGAGAAAATCGAAGAGAAGAAGAAAATTGACGAAGAAGAGGGGACCGAGACTCCTAAGGCTAGACTAGGGGCTGCTTATCCTAGGATAGTTGTTTCCGATTCGGGGAGAAATCCCTCGAACCTCCGATTTTGTATGATTATCCGCTCACTTTGGTGGGATCATATAATGATAAGGGTGATGGCGTTGGCTTCGTTTTGAGCTGTTTCTAACGATTACGTAACTAGCGACAATCCGGGCGTCGATTTCGATACCAACAACAATTCTCGAATCATACATGATCTCGACGATCACAATGACGAAGAAGGCATCCATCGAGGAGGCTACGAGAGTTCAACGAAGCAACGGATCTATCCGTGAGTTTCGAGGAGCTCCGAGTTACGATAGAGTTAGAGCCTTCGGATTTTGAAGATAATCCGGAAGAGCTCGTCATTCCGATTCGGGAGGAGACACCGGCAAACTCGACACTAGATTCGAAGAAATTACGAAGTCAACTTGAGAAGTGGAAGAGTTCTACCTCCGAGAATGGGTCCAAAAGACAAAGGAAAGCGGTGGTTGTTCAAGAAGAACCAACCCACGGCGAAGAAATACCCATTCGAGAAGAAGCCGAGACGCAGGAGAACAAAGTGGACTACAACGTGCTAGCCCATCTTAGGAAACTACCGGCCAAACCGAGCATCTACGATGCTCTCATCTTATCGAAAGGAGATGAGAGAAGCTCGATCGAGGCCTTACTTGATCCGGAAATTTGCTTAGCTCAAATGGTCGGAGATTCCTTAGATGAGGTTTGCTCGTTAAAGGAACGACGAGGTGTTACCTTCACGGACAATGACCTACTACTTGGGACGGCGAGATCACGACCGACCGTTGTACATTTCGATTACGATTGGGAAGTTTACGCTCTCCAGAGTTTTGGTGGATCCAGGAGCATCAATCAATATAATGAGTCTTCGAACACTAGCATACTTGGAAATTGATGCTCGTGAGCTCGAGGCCGACAAAATGTTATTAAGAGGATTCAACCAGAAAGGAGAAAGAGCCCTCGGGTCAATAACGCTACTGATGAAGACCGGTGATTTAGCAAAGACAACCGCAAAATTTCATATAATCGATTCGAAACGTCGTTCAATGCTCTCTTGGGCCGACCATGGATACATGAAAACGGGATGGTACCATCATCTCCGCATCGGTGCATCGAAGTATTACGATGGAGGGGAACGAGTGCATCAAAGGCGACTTACAACCATTCTCCGTACATGAGATTGGAATCCATGAAGATGCGGCTTATTATGCACCGCCAAAGAAAACAATCTTCTCCAGAGATACCATAACAAATGAAGCAAAGAAAGTTCGAGACAACGAAGAACCTCGAAGTTCTAGTCCAACGGTCACTCACCACTCCCTTCCGGCGAGATGGTGAAGGTTTCTCCACAACTCGCATCCGAGGTCGAGGCCGGGGACGAGGCCGTGGTAGAGACACTAGGACAATTGGACGAAGAAACCAGCCATCAATGTTGATTGGGAAGATAGTTCGAAGAGGAAAAAGAAATCGAGCAAGAAGCGACAACAATAAGTCGAAAGAAGCCGCAATACAAGATCTCCTCGAAGATGAAAAGAACGAAGAATACAAATCAATGTACGAGAAGATTAACCACTACGTACATACTATGACCCTAACTCCGATCCATTCTAATAAGATCGAGGGTATGGAGGTCGAAGAGGTACGTAGTGACGGTGCAAAGCCGATCAAATTCTACCGTGGTGCTTCTTCCTCCAAAGCCGAAAATAATGTACAATTCGAAGATGTCACTTCATCAGAATTAATGGAATTACCTTTTGAATGGTACTCTCCCTGTGTTCAAAATTTAATTCAACGTGGTTTCTTACCTCGACAATGGACAAAAGGCCAATCACAACATTTTGAAAAGTTATGGAATAACTCGGCCGTCCTCCCGATTCAAAGTATGGACTCGGATTCGGCACGGTAGGGTCGGTTGACGATGCTGAATTTTGCTTGGTTGTCACTTGCAAGTCCAATGAAAACTGCATGGAAACTACGAGACGAACTCGAAGATTTACAAATTGGAGACGCTCCACCGAATTCGAAGAAGAAATTAAATCCACAATAGATGAGTTAACGGAAGTTAACTTAGGTACTAACAAAGAGCCTAGACCTACCTTTGTTAACTCCTTACTCAATAAAGAAGACTCCGAAGAAATAATCAAGTTATTAATGGAATTTAAAGACTTGTTTTGCTTGGAGCTACGATGAAATGCCGGGATTAGCCCCGGAGGTTGCGAGTCCATAAGCTAGGAGTGGATCCTACTTCGTTCCGAGTCGGACAAGGTCCCGGAAGAATGCGTCCGGAAATCGAACAACAAGTCATAGCCGAAGTTAAAAAGCTAATAGACGCTAAATTTGTCCGTGAAGAACAATACCCGACTCGGTTAGCCAATGTGGTGCCGGTCGGAAAGAAGAATGGTCGGATCGGGATTTGTGTGGACTTCGAGAGATTTAAACAAGGCATGTCCAAAAGATGAATTCCCTCTACCAATTCCAGAGCTGATGATCGATATTGCTTCGACACATGAAATATTCTCATTCATGGATGGATCTTCGAGGATACAACCGGATAAAAATGGCTCCGGAAGATGAAAAGCTTACGGCATTCGGAACGCCGATCGGAGTATTTTGCTACACGGTGATGCCATTCGGATCGAAGAACGCAGGAGCAACTTACCAAAGAGCAATGACAAGAATTTTTGATGATCTCATCCACAATCAAGTCGAGTGCTACGTGGACGATGTCGTCATCAAAAGCAAAGTAAAGGAAAACCACTCGTATGATTTGAGAATTGTTTTCGAACGATTAAGACAATTTAACCTTAAGATGAATCCCTTAAAATGCGCCTTCGGCGTCACCTCCGGGAAATTCTTAGGATTCGTTGTCCGACATCGCGGAATTGAAATCGACCCGGAGAAGACTAAAGCCATCTTAGAAATGCCGCCTCCCAAAACCTTAAAACAACTACGATCTTTTCAAGGGAAGCTGGCATATCTTCGACGCTTTATCTCGAACACTGTCGAGTAGGTGTCGGCCTTTCTCGGCACTAGTTAAAAAGGACGCCAAATTTATTTGGGAAGAGAAATGTCGAAGGCCTTCGAAGACATTAAACAATATTTAATGACACCTCCTGTCTTAGCGGCCCAGGTCTCGGGTAGGCCGTCGATACTTTACACCGCGGCTCTAGACGACTCCTCGGAGCCTGTTAGCCCAGGTCGATGATGAGGGTAAAGAAAATGCTCTTTACTACTTAAGCCGTCGTTTACTTCCGACGGAAGTAAGGTATCCCGCAATTGAAAAGCATTGTTTGGCCCTGATCTTCGCCGCTCAAAAGCTCAGGCACTACATGCTTTCTCATAAGATCAACCTAATCTCGAAGTTTAATCCATTGCAATACTTGATGACTCGTCCAACACTTTCCGGCAGACTTGCCAGATGGTCAATGATATTATTGCAATTCGATATAACTTTCGTGCCTCTGCGTGCCGTAAAGGGACAAGTCTTAGCAGACTTCCTCGCAGCACATCCTTTGGCGCCAGACTCCGTGATCAGGTCTTTCGCACCTCTTCAATTTGGGTTGCACCTCTTCGCGATCCAAACCATTTCCTTGTGTCCAATACAATGTATCACATGTTCTATATATTAGGAGTAACTTCCAGTCTTCTAGAAGCTCTAATAACCGCTTAACACTGTCAAAATAACTGCGTAAAGTCATCAAAAAAACTTGACAGCGCCTGTATCGAACTGACGCTTAGGCACCGGATTCTGGCGCCTAGGCGCCAGGCCAATAATTCCAAAATTTTGCTCCATAAGCTCTATTTTTGCTCCTTTTTGCTCCTTTTTCCTTCTTTTTCTTTCTTGGACTCTTTTTAAATTATCTACATCCAAAAACATAAAAATACCTTTCATTAAAGCATGATATCCTTAAGAATTGAATCATAAATAAGGCATAAAAATGTGTATTTTTTAGGTAGATCAGTAAGATATTTCATTGATTTTGAAATATTAAATGTAATAGTTTGATCATTGACACACATAGTTAATTCCTCTTTATGCACATCTATCATTGCTCTTCCTGTAGCTAGGAAAGGTCTCCCCAAAATAATAGATATTTCTTTATCTTCCTTCATATCAAGCACAATGAAATCAACAGAAGAGATAAATTGATGAACTTTTACTAAAATATCTTATATAACTTCTTTAGGACATGTGATTGAATGATCTGCTAACTGCAGAGTTACAGTAGTAGGTGTTATTTCTCCTAATCCCAGTCTTTTAAATATAAATAATGACATAAGGTCGATGCTGACACCTAAATCAAATAAAGCTTTTCCATAAAATTTGTCTTCGATTGCACATGGAATTGTGAAGCTACCATGATCTTTAAGCTTATACGGAAGCTTCTTCTGAATTATTGCACTACATTCTTCATTAAGTGCAATAGTCTTGTTGTTTTCAAACTTCATTTTTCTGTTTAGAATATCCTTTATAAACTTTACATATCTTGGCATTTGTTCTAAGGCTTCACAGAAATGGAATATTAATTGTAAGTTTCTTAAAAATCTTCAAGAACTTTGAAAATTGCTTATCTAACTTTTTTTGTCGATGAAAAGAGTGGTGGTGGTGGCTTTTTTAAATCAATTTTTGGTGGAGAAATAGGTCTTTCGAAACCCTTCTGAGCGTCGTCTTATGGTTCTTTAATCTCTTATTTCTCTACATCAATCTCTTTTTGCACTCTACCATCCAACTCTCTTTCACTTCTCAATTGAATAGCTTTTACTTGCTCTTTATTTTTGTCTCTTGGATTTATCTCAGTATTACTAGGAAGCATTTCTTGGGATCTACTGCTTAATGAATTGGCTGTTTGTCCCAATTGATTCTCAATATTTCTAATTGTAACTCCTTAACTTTGCAATTGATTTCCCATTTGTAACACCACTTTTTTATAAACAACTTCTACTTAAATTGTGAAGAGCTGTTAAAACCTGGAGGATAAGTAGGTCTATAATTACTATTCCCTTGGTTTTTCCAATTCTCCAATGGGTTTACTTGATTGTTCTCTCATTGTTGAGTACTACCACCTTGATTATTTGTATTCCAGTTAAAGTTTGGATGCTACTTCCAACCTGGGTTATAATAATTGGAATATGGGTTATTAGGCTTGTTTATGGCATCCAAAGTTTATAAAGATGTTTGAGAATCTACCATTTGAACTAATGAATTTTCTTCAATCGTTGAAATTGGTTGATAAAATTCATTCCAAATTAGTCTATCTTTCTTGATATTGCAGCCACTTGATTTGCTAGCACTGCAAAAGCATCATGTTCATGAATACTGGATACCTTTTTAGGATTTACCCTCTCAGAAGGCCATTGAAAATTATTTGTAGCCATTTGGTCAATTAAAGCATAATCATCATTAAACTTTTTAGACATCAATGAACCACCAGCAGAAGCATCGATAATAGATCTAAGAGATTCAACTAATCCATTATAAAAACTTTGAATTATTAACCAATCTAGTATCGAATGATGTGGAAACTTTCTTAGAAGATCTTTAAAATGTTCCCATGATTTACATCCCCTTCAAACTGGCAAAAATGTACTGTCATTTCTATGCTTAGTAGTCTTTGATGGTTAGCAAGAAGTTTTTACGCTAAATCACCCCAAGTTCTGATAGATCCAGGTGCTAAGAAATTTAAACACATCTTATCTTTATCTCTTAATGAAAAAGGAGAAATTCTAATTCTAA
>JAKZJZ010002238.1:0-17500 GCA_022702705.1 Papilionanthe hookeriana x Papilionanthe teres
TTTGTGACTTTTAATTTAGTTTTGGTTTCAGTTTTGTGGCTATCCTAAATGTTTCAGTTTTCATGCAACAATCCTGTTTATTATGCAAGAAAAGTAAAGCGCAGTGCATGTAAGTAACTTGCAATAAAATAAAAGCGTACCTGGAGGGTCTTCCCGTCATTCCAAGCTACACTTAAAACACATGTTAAGAGCATTTAAATGTTTATTACAAATACCTAGGTAAAGCTAAGGGAAGGTTCTGGTTGTCTACCAAAGTCCTAATCTTATAGCTAGTCATTTCCTATGACGTCTAGGTTCTTTATATTTTGTGGATGATTTTCTTCATCAAAGAACAATTAAGTTAAGTTGTTCTTCTAAAGTATCTCATCATATTGAGAAAGTGCTTAGGACGAATCTTAAACATCTTTCAATACATCTGAGATTATTTCGAGTCTAAATGAACTTTTATTGTAGAGATGAATCAATCATCCAGAAATTTTTAGTTAAGTTTTAACTCTTGCTCAGTGAACTTAGGACATTTGATTATCCCATGAATGAAGTGACACCTCACTTGATGCTCCATTTAAGAGTTATAATGATAAAATTTTTTAGGGGCAAATCAATTCATTAAGAATTTCAACGATTTAAAATTAGAATTAATGTTTTAAGGTGATTTAATTTAGTTATAAAATTTTAATAAAGTTAGTTTTGCAATAGTGTTCAAGTTGTTTTTATTCTTAAGCGTTTTAAACTATTTGAATTGAAAGACAAGTTTAAATTATTTAATTTAGACTTTAATAATTTAATTTTAATTTAATTGCAATATTCTAGATTAACTTTTAATTGGTTTGATTTTTTTAATTAAGAATTATTTTATGAAATTGATTTTGATGTTTCAAGTTTGTTTTAATTTTACTTTCAAGTGATTTTTGAAATTAATATTTTTTTAATGTTTTAAATTTATTTCAATTTAATTATCAAGTTATTTAATGTTTTAAGTTTTAATTAAGGGTTACCTTTTCTTTATTATTAATTTATTAATTTCAATTATCATCTTAAGTTTAATTAAGAGTTAAATATAATTAAAGTGACTCGTTTGGGGATTTTAAATTAAGTGATTATAGTCTCTCTAAATTATATCCCCATTTTAATAATCCAAAATTTTAATTATTCTTCCGAAATTCAAATTATTTAATTAATTAAGGTTTCATTTTTTTTGGTTTATTAAAAGTGATCAATGAGTTCCTACCCTTTTATTTTCCAAAGTTTCAATCATCTAAGAAAGAATTAAGATCAAATATTTTACCCCCCCCCCCAATTTTGATTAAACCTAAGTTTTAATTAGAGGTTAAAATTCTTAATTATTAATATGCCCTTTTAAGCTTAATTATTTCATAACTCATCAAATTGAGCTCAAATGAGCTTGAAATTTTTATGTCACTTCACTCATATGTAAATTAAGACATTAGGGGAGAAAATATGATTTTTCTGAATTTAATTTAATTTATATATTTATTTTAATAGAAAATAAGGATTTTCAATGAAAATTCAACAACATGACCAAGGTAAGGTTTCTGTCCTTAAGAAAATTATGAAATGTTCCTAATGACTAAAGGACCACTTAGATCAATTTTGGTGATCTTTTGAATTATATTTTATTTATTATAATTATTTTGAGTTTTGGAGTATTAATCAATTATAAAATAAAATTAAAGTTGAAAAATGGATTTAATATTTTTCTTAAATCTCTCTGACCTTAAGAAGTCCAGAGAAATAAATTTTATAATTTTCTGATTTTTCTTTGATTTATTAGAATTAATTTAGTGAGAATGTTGGAAAATCTATTTTTTAATTCAAAAATTGTCTTAAGGTTTTAAAATTCAATATCTTTACTTTGAGGCATGTCGGCGAATTTTAAATTTAATTTAGATATAGATATAATTTAGAAAGTAGTATTTGATTTTGAAAATAATTTTAAATTTGAAGATTTTAAGATATGAAATCAAACCGATCTCACATCCCAAATAGTTTATATAAACGAGCACCGCATTACAAACCGTGTATCTATCCCTAAGGATAGACACAGCACGTTGATGGTGGGGCTCGGTTAAATAAACTAGAAGATTTGTGACATCCGTTTGGTCTGCGAACCAATTTTATAAGCCGACAAATTCCCACGCCTAATATGAAAACATTAAACGGGGTTTATATTACTCGGGTTCTTTAAAATTCCCTATAAGGGCAAGCCCTATAGTTAATTACATCTTAAGTGACGGGAATCACCTAAGAAAACTCTCGATAATAATCAATAATTCGCTCTCAAGAATTTCAAAGTTTAAGTTTTCGAAAGGATTGAATTTTGAATCTCAATAGGGAATGGATCAAGTTTGGAACATTTTATTTTGGGAATTCAAAGGAAGAAAAGTAGGAGAAATTACGGATTCGAAGTGAACTTCGATAATCTCCCTATCCTATTGTTTGGCTTGGATTTAGGAAAGTCCTAATGTTTATTTAATGTTTTAATCTTGCCAATTTTAATTAATTAGGGCTTATATTTATATGATAGAATCATACAAATAGCACTGGAAGATATGAGGGTTTATGTCGTATCGGACGACTACCTCGGAATCTAAGACCGGTTAGGGCTTAATTTGCAATGCAAATGCCTAACGAAGAGTTGAGGATTTATGTTGCACTAGGCAAACTACCTCGAAGTCCTATGGCTTTGTTGTTTAATTCTAGGAAAGTTTTCTTGAAGTAGATTCAAGTTTTGCTTGACGACGATGGCCGTCGTTGCCCACCATGCTCCAGAGCTCCTTGTTGTTGCGGAGGTTCAATTTTAGAAGTCATAAATCGGGGGATGAGAAAAGTGTTTTGGTTTAGAGAAAATCTTAATTTCCAAGTGTTTTTCGATACTTTAACTAAAACAAATCTTAAAGTTGATTATAACGACACAGGTTAAGATCCCACGGTTTCATCATTCCGGCACCGTTATTTTTATCAGATTCACTTAGTCCAAATGAATTTGCTAAACTCGACTGAATGAGTTCCACACTTTCATTTAGACCGGGGGAAATCCTATTAGCAACACGTAGGTTACATCATCCAAGGTATTCCCGATCATCCAATGAGACGTTTTAATTTAATTGTAGTTGTAGTTTTGTGTTCTGTTTGTGGATAAATTTTGAGTTGTTCTATATTTTGAAATGTTGTGGCGGTGAATTTTATCTTGCAATGACTTTTAACTTAGTTTTGGTTTCGGTTTTAGGGACTATCCTAAAGGTGTGGGTTTTCATGCAACGGTTGTTTTATCATGCAAGAAAAGTAAAGTGCATTTGCAATAAAACAAATTGCAAGAAAGTAAATTGCGGGGAAAGTAAATTGCGATAAAATAAAAGCGTACCAGGAGGGTCTTCCCGTCATTCCAAGTCTGCACTTAAAACACGATTAGAACATTTAAGCAAGTTCCTAGGTAAAGCTAAGGTAAGGGTTATGGTTTTCTACCAAATTCCTAATCCTATAGCTAGTCATTTCCTATGACGTCTAGGTTCCTTGTGTTTTTGGTTTGAAGACGATTTTCTTCATCGAAGAACAATTAAGTTCGATTGTTCTTATAAATATCCTATCATATTGAGGAAGTGCTTAAGAAGAATCTTAAACATCTTTTCGATATTTCTAGGATTGTTTTAAGTCCAAATGAATTTAATTATGTAAATGAATCGATCGTTCGAGGTTTTCGAGTTTTGTTAACTTGCTCGGTGAACTAGGATATTTGAATGTCCTATAAGTGAAGTAACATTTCATTTAATATTCTGTTTAGGAGTTATGATAACTAAAGCTTTTGAGGGTAAATTGGTGTTCGAATGGTTTGTGATTTAGCTTAATTTCGATTGAAGGGTTTAAATTTGGAATAGTGTTCAAGTTATTTTAGGCTTATTTCTTTATGTCTTAGGTGATGTTATTTAATTCAACTTAATTTAATTTAATTTAATTTAATTTAATTTAATTCAATTTAGTTTGATTTGATGTTACATTAAATTAATTTGATTTAATTTAATTTTTTTTAATTTAATTTGATTTAATTTAATTTAATTTAATTTAATTTATTTAATTTAATTTAATTTTTAATTTAATTTAATTTAATTTAATTTAATTTTTAATTTAATTTAATTTTTAATTTAATTTTTAATTTGATTTAATTTGATTTAATTTAATTTTTTTAATTTAATTTTATTCATTTTAATTTTAATTAAAATTTTAAAAGAGTTCAATAATTTAATTTTAGTTTAATGATTAAGTCCTTTAATGTTTTAAATTTGAATTATCATTTTAATTAGGAATTAAACATTAATGAAATGATTAATTTAGGGATTTTTTAAATTAAAGAATAAATCTCTTCCTAATAATATCCCTATTTTAATAATTCCAATTTTATTATTCTTCCAAATTTAATCAATTATTTAATTAAAGTTTAATCATTTTAAATTGCTTAATGGGTTTCTACCCTTCAATTATTAAATTTCAATCATCCAAATCAGATTAGGATCAAATATTTTACTTGTTAATTTTTTTATTAAACCTAAAGTTTTAATTAAGGATTAAAAAAAATTTAATTACCACTTTACCCTTTAAGCTTAATAATTTCATAACTCACTAAATTGAACTCAAATGAACTTGAAATTTTTATGTGACTTCACTCATATGTCAATAAAGACATGAGAGGAGAAAATGTGATTTTTCTGTATTTAATTTATTTATATAATTATTTTTGGTAGAAAATAGAGATTTCCAAGGAAAATTTAATAACATGACCAAGAGAAGGTTTCTGTCCTTAAGAAAATTAGGGGACATTCCTAATGACCAGGGGACCACTTGGACCAATTTTGGTGATTTTTTGAATTATATTATTTTTATTATAAATATTTTAAGTTCTGGAGTGTTAATTAATTTAAAAATAAAATAAATGTTGAAAAATGAATTTTATGTTTTTCAAAAATCTCTCTGATATCAAGGAAATCAGAGAAGTAAATTTTGCAATTTTTTGATTTTTCTATGATTTATTATAATTATTTTAGTGAAAATGCTAGAAAATACATTTTTTAATTTTAAAATTACCCTAGAGCTTTAAAAATTAATATCTCACCAAATAGGCATAAGAAAAATATGGGGTTTGTTCCTAAGTGATTAAAATTCAAAATGTGACATTTTGGTGAATTTTATTATTTTTGTGATTTTTATTATTTTTTAATTATTAAAAATATTAAAATAATATTAAAAATCAACTTTTTTAGAAAATTGAAATTTTAATTTTCTTAAATTCTCCTGATATCAGAGAGGCTCCAAAACCGATTTGGTGAATTTTTGAAAGATATTTTGAAAGTTATGAATTTTTAAAGTTTAAAATGACTAAGTGGCTTAATCAACCCGATTAATAGGGCTAACCGAGTCAATTGACCTCAAATTTTTATGGTGGATTCTTCTGATCCTAAAGGTCAATGGAGAATTGATTTGAAGTCAATTTGATGTATGATTAGCTCTAATTAATTAGAGACCTATTTTGAGTTTTTAAGCCAATTAGGGTTGTCTAAAATGAACTAACTCAAAACCTATTTTTCCTAGGGTTCTCTGGTCATAAGGAACATCACCAAATTTTTCTAGAATTTATTTCACAACATGCTATTTATTGGAATTAAAATACTCAAAACGGTGACATGAATTTGAAAAATCAATAACTCTTCATAGGGATGGCCTCGACTTTGGAAAATTCGGGGAATGTTCCTAAATTCGGAGGCTTCAAAAGCTCTATGGTCTCATGCCATGGTGAATTGTATACATGCATGGAGAATTAAATGTATGCGAGAGAGTAAATAAATTATAAAAAATAAAATACTTGATGAAATTAAATGATTTCTTTTCCACATTATTCTCCTCCGTTCAGCTGAGCGAGAGGGTATTTTTATTTTATTTTTCTGATTTTCCTACACAAAGTTATGAATTTTTGAAGTTTAGGGAATTAAACAAATAGAAAATATCCCTAATTTTCTATTTATCCACGCGGCGCCGTGTCATCCTCGGCATCTCCGAACGCACACGCGTCGCGATCCCATTCGACGCCGCCATCCGAGTCAGCACTCCCGGGGCCCGCTGTATCGCTCCGTCTTCGATCCGACGCGATCACGGCCGTCCGTCCGCGCGTGTATTAAATGGACGGCATCCGTTCATTTTCCCCGAGTGTCCTCACCGAGAGCCGTCCACACTCAAATCCCTCAATACTCGATGGATTTTCATGTTCTTATGCTCTATGGATTCGTCTTGAAGAGACGAACACATCTATACGGTTATCATGCATTGAAATTAAAGCATTTGAAATGGAGAATCTCCGAAGCTCGGGATGAAGAATTAGCTCATACCTTTGCTCGGAGAAGTGTGGCTTCGATGCGAGAGTTGTTGCACCTTCGATTGGATCTAGCGAGCTCCGGATGAAGTCTCCCGGTGCAGTGGATTGTCTAGGTTGGACTTCGACCACGGTCGATCACAAAGCTTGGAGAGGTCGGAGCAGCCGGAGTGGCTTTGGAGATGGGGCTTTTGCTTTGGGGACACCTTCCCTTGGTGCAGTGAAGGTGTAGAACCAATCGATTTGGGGATTGGCTCAGCTGTGGAGAAGTGTCACTGGTTTTGGGTGGAATTTCGGTTGGGAAATTGAGTTTTATCGGTGGGGATTAGGGCAAATTGACACTGGGGATCAAGCTGCTCTAAGGGTGGAGAAGGGTGCGGAACAATTTTGGCGAGTTTCGGCGAAGGTTTGTGGAACTCTCTCTTCATGGCCGTGAGGGGGTCGGGTTTAAATAGAGGTGGGCTGGAGAGCCTCCCGGGGATGACGAGGGTTGGGATCGAGTGCTCCGGTCATGGGAAGAACGGCCATGGTGGCCATTGGGCATGGGGCGGCTCGGCGAGGTAGAATTCCAAAGTTGGCTCACATGTGAGCTCTCGGGTATGGTGTTTTCCGGCGATCCGGGCGGGTGGCCGGCGGGCATGGGTCACCATCTTGACCGGGGAGGTCGGGGTTTGGCAATGGTGAAGTCGATTGGGCTTGGACATGTGTAAAGTGTTTAGATTAAAATGGTATGGGGGAGAGGCCACTTTGGCTTGAAATTGGTCGACCCATTGGTTTGGGTTGGGTTCACCTCCCCATGGCTGGTCTTGGGCTGAGAAGATCGAGTTAGGCTAGGCTGGTCGAGAGGTGGTGATGTCCTTATCCGAGAATATTTGGATTAAATCTTGGTTAAGGGGAAACATGCTTAAAGGCTAATGACTTTTAGGAGATGGTTAAAGGACCTCCTCCTTTTGCCATTAATGGCATGGTCACATGCCAAACTTTCATGGCTTCATATGGCTTGTGAATGGCTCATCCTTGGCTCCATTTGGCTTGGGAAAAGCTTGGGTCGATTTCATAAAAGGGATTTAAGAAAATTTTGACATTTTGATGGGAATTTGTATGGGGCTTGATTTGGAATTGTTTAATTGATGACTTTGGAACTTAGGGACAATTTTGATTAAATGGATGATGAGGGGAAGTGCCATGTGGGCTTTGGATGAATTTGGGCTTTTGAATTTGAAGGAAGTGGGCTTTTAGGAAAGTTTAAGGGGAAATGGGCTTTTTGATTTTAGGATGGGCATTTGGGTAAAGATTTTGTGAAGGACCTTGTCAAATAAATGTCATAATTGGTTTAGGGATGTTCTATGAAGGGCTTGGAGTCAATTTGGTGTGATTTGGAGTTGAATTGGGTGAGTTTGGGTTAGGTTTGGGTCATGGGTCCAAATTGGGCTTTAAGGCCAAAAGTGAAATTGGATCCCAATGCCAATCAAATTGGGCTTGGATTTGGTCTAGATTGGTGTTGGGGATGTTGAATTGAAGTTTAGAATTGAATTGGACCAGAATTTGGGTCAATTGGGTAGGTTAGGTTTGACTTTGGGTTTACTTTGGGTTAAAATGGGTCAAATTGGGGGTTTTGATAAATGTGGGGTAAATTGACAAAATTGGCCCATGGTGTAGTTGAACAACATGAAATTGGGAATATTTGGGATTTTCTGGAATTTTCTGGGAATTTTCTGAATTTTTGGATTTTTTGGCTAAGAGGGGTATTTTGGGTATTTGGAGGGTATTGGGAGGTATTTTTGGAATTTTTGGTATTTTTGGTTATGGATGATCAGTTTGAGTGATGTGGAAATGTTTGGGAATGATTTTGGAGAATTTTGGGTGATTTGGAAATTTTTGAGAAATTTGGGATATTCAGGGCTTTGGGTAGGTTGGCGGGTGTAGTGTCCCGGGGGTCAAAAATTAAAAATTTGGAAAATGGAAGATTAGGTGAATGTAAGTGGAATAAAATCATTTTGGTTGAGCCATGAAGCCATATCAAGCCCACATGAGCCATGAAGGGACTCATTTGAGGCATTCACTATGTTGTTCCTAACCCTCTTAGCGAGGGCTTAGGGGTTAAGGACCATCCATGTGAATCACCTACATGAGTCGGGAGGTCAAGTCGGGTATGGGTGTGTTTTTTTTTAGGAGGTGTGTGAAAGTGTAGTGTGTAGGTGTAGTGTATAAGTGTAGTGTGTGTGTAAGTCGGCCCTCACTCAGGACCAGGCCGCCGAGGCGATCCTAAGGCCGAAGAGTCACATAGGAACTCATCCTTTATACTTCCACACTTGATTTCAACCCTCTAGGTGATTAGGGGTCTACGGTCGAGTTTGTGGAGTTTGCGGGGAGTTAAGAAGTGGTTTGAAATTCTAGGTGGTGGGTCCCGATTCTAATCCTCTAAGATAGTCGAAAGGAAAAGCCTGAAGGCTAGATCCTGAAGTACTAAAGAGAAGAAGAGAAGACCTCATCGAAAATGAGGTCAACAAATGGACCCCGATAGGTGTGGTGAGTGACGGAGAACACCGCGCGTATTGGTGTTGACCGAAGCGATCAACAAAACCAACACGGATGTCCAAGTAACAAACTTAGGACGAAGTAGAAGAGCTTCTGTGGGGAGTGTCGAGTATATCTCCGGAGCTGGAGATTCTTGAACTCTTCTGTGGGGAAAGGAAAGGAGGTGAATCCCAAATCACATGATGCGGGAGAATTTCGATTTAGATTTTATTTTGTTTCATGTTCGAGTCATGATGTGTGAGTTTAGATTTCGATTTGGAGTTTCGATTTAGATTGAAGTTTGTCGAATTAATTTGAAGGGATTTGATTTGAAATGAAAATTGGAATTTTGAAGTTTTAGATGTAACATCTTCGACCCCAAAAGAAGATCGAATCGATTGGATTGGATCATTACAATGAGGAAAGATCTCGGAGTAATGCGGTATTGGATGTAAAATCCTTAACCTCGAGAGTTTGATTTTGATGTATTTCATTGCGATAGGGAAATGATCCTAAAGCGATGCGATCTCGGATGTAAAATCCTTAACCCGGGAATTTGATTTGATGTATTTCGGTGCTGATAGGGAAAGAATCCTAAAGCGGTGCGGTCTTGGATGTAAAATCCTCGACCCAAAAGTTTGAATTTGATGTATTTCGGTGCGATAGGGAAAGAATCCTAAAGCGATGCGAGTCTTGGATGTAAAATCCTCGACCCAAAAGTTTGAATTTGATGTATTTCGGTGCAATAGGGAAAGAATCCTAAAGCGGTGCGGTCTTGGATGTAAAATCCTCGACCCAAAAGTTTGAATTTGATGTATTTCGGTGCGATAGGAAAGAATCCTAAAGCGATGCGGTCTTGGATGTAAAATCCTCGACCCAAAAGTTTGAATTTGATGTATTTCGGTGCTGATAGGGAAAGAATCCTAAAGCGATGCAGGTCTTGGACGTAAAATCCTCGACCCAAGAGTTTGAATTTGATGTATTTCGATGCAGATAGGGAAAGAATCCTAAAGCGAGTGCGATCTTGGATGTAAAATCCTCGACCCGAAAGTTTGAATTTGATGTATTTCGGTGCGATAGGAAAGAATCCTAAGCGGTGCGGTCTTGGACGTAAAATCCTCGACCCAAGAGTTTGAATTTGATGTATTTCGGTGCGATAGGGAAAGAATCCTAAAGCGATGCGGTCTTGGATGTAAAATCCTCGACCCAAAAGTTTGAATTTGATGTATTTCGGTACGATAGGGAAAGAATCCTAAAGCGGTGCGGTCTTGGATGTAAAATCCTCGACCCAAGAGTTTGAATTTGATGTATTTCGGTGCGATAGGGAAAGAATCCTAAAGCGATGCGGTCTTGGATGTAAAATCCTCGACCCAAAAGTTTGAATTTGATGTATTTCGGTGCAATAGGAAAGAATCCTAAAGCGGTGCGGTCTTGGACGTAAAATCCTCGACCCAAGAGTTTGAATTTGATGTATTTCGGTGCAATAGGGAAAGAATCCTAACGCGATGCGGTCTTGGATGTAAAATCCTCGACCCAAAAGTTTGAATTTGATGTATTTCGGTGCAATAGGGAAAGAATCCTAAAGCGGTGCGGTCTTGGACGTAAAATCCTCGACCCAAGAGTTTGAATTTGATGTATTTCGGTGCGATAGGGAAAGAATCCTAACGCGGTGCGGTCTTGGATGTAAAATCCTCGACCCAAAAGTTTGAATTTGATGTATTTCGGTGCGATAGGGAAAGAATCCTAAAGCGAGTGCGATCTTGGATGTAAAATCCTCGACCCAAAAGTTTGAATTTGAATTTTTTTGGTAATTGATTTTGCGAAGATTTGTAGTGTTGATTTGAAGAGTGTGGAATTTTGGTGTTTCGAGAATTTCATGAAAGTTGTAAAAGACTTTCATGGAAGGAAATAGATTAGGAGGGAATATGTAGATGTTACATATCCCATTCGGAAGAGTTGATTGAAAGTTCTTTGGTTTGGATTGAATGTGATTCCTCGCCATCAGATTCGATCCGTGTCAATGGAATCAACCGCTTCCATCCCAGACAAGGGAGAGAACAGAACGGATTGGATTTCAGATTTGGGAGATTGAATTTGAATTTTCGATTGAGATTTGATTTAAGATTTGGAAGATCAAATTTGAGATTTGATAGAGATTTGGAATCTGGAAAGATTGAACTTGAATTTGATTGAGATTTGGAGTACGGAAAGATTGAACTTGAATTTGGAAGGATGAGTTTGAACTCGGTTGAAATTTGATTTAAGATTTGATTTGAAATTTGGAAGATCACATTTGAAATTTGATTGAGAATTTGATTTAACATTTATGTTGATTTTGTTTATCTTTTAATGATTCAAATTTTATTTTATCGTTTATTTAATGTTCATGTGAATTTGGTGTTTGTCATTTTTTTTAGATTTTTTTTTTAAGGAAAGTTTTCTTTTATTCTCTTTTTTTATTCTTTTTCTGTTCTTTGTTCGAAGTTCATTTAACTTTAACGGCGTTTCCCAATCAATTTGCACAAAAGAGGTGAAGGCCAAAAATGTGACATGGTCACTTTCATTCCAATCATGTAGAAGATACATCATACATCTTGATGCGGAATATATTTCATACAATCCATGTAAACTCAAAACGGATTGTGTATGATCTTTGTCGATCCATCCAAAGAAGCATCAGTCAAAAATCCATGTACGAATAGTGGGGTACATGGTCGATAACATCACCTTCCAAGCCATCCTTGGCAAGGATGCCGTATGGATGTACATTGGAGGTGTGATATTTTCCATGTAACTCACGGCTCGTAAAGGCGGAGGCTCTCTAGCTCCGGGTGCAGGCTGGAAATGGTAAGGTGTCTTCACGTCGTCCATCCTTCGAACGTAGCGAGATCCGCTTCACTTGGTACTCTGGTATGCAATGCTTAGCGATATACGCTCCGTTGCCCTTCGATATCATGACGGAACCTACCGGTAGTGGTATCTTTCTCGGCCCTCGGAACTCACACGGGCTGTATCCGGAGGTCGGATCCGAACATGATGTTACACTCGCTCGGGAAAGAGGCGTGCGAAAGGTCGACAAAGTCGTGGTGATCTATGTGTGGGGGTATGCGATCACTCTGTTTGTAGATGTTGATAATGCGGCTATTGGGTATGCAATCTGCTGGCGGTACCCTCCATGTTATCAATCTCTTTACCATTCTCTTGATGACTAATGGCATCGGATCCACTTGCCCATGACGGAGTATTCCGGTGGGTTTCCCTTCTGTCCTCCATGAAAGTTGTAACGGCATCCACATTGTATTGTGATTCTTCCCTTCCACGGCATCCATCTCGGGGTTACGAGTATGTGTTTTCCCTTAGGCGGCCCGCTCGGCCCATTCTTTTCAAATCCGGATGCAATCCACGATTTCTTCTTGTTCATACTACGAGAATACGTACGTATGTAGCTCGAGGCCCTCTAGTATATTGATTCTTCGCCTTTAATTCTCTCGAAGTATTCAAAGGTTTTCTTTTCGACATTACGCATTCTCTCCGGCTCGTATTCGGAATGATCTGCGGATGGCGAGGCACAGTGACATATTGTGGAATATACGGTTCAATCCCTTCACGTTCTCCTGCATACCTTGGCTCCTCGGGGATGATGCTGTCGGGACATCCCCGGGGTTGCTTCGCAACAAGGTCATGCATCATTGGTGGTTCTATCCGGTGGCGTGGTAGCCTTCTTTCTTCGATCTTACGGAGATTTCCACTGGTTCTTCTACGTTATCCTAGGAGCTGGCCTCCTTTCTTCGGAGTTCTGGTGAACCGGTGTCCTTGAAGTGTATGCAGCGGCATTAGCAAGCTTGTCTCGTCGCGGTCCGCGGACTAGTTTTGTTAACATCTTACGGATACGGCGATTCTTATTTCTTCGTTGCGTTCTTGTGAGAGTAGCTCTTCGAACTTCTTGAATCTCTGTGGGCGCGGCGGCTGACAAGCCTGCCTTACGCTGTAGCGACTACGGACTTCATTTTCTTATCTTCTTCGATGTTTGTCTTTCTTTTCTTGCTTCTTTGGATTGGTGGCTTGGGCCACCCACTTTCATCACTTGTACTGTCCGGGCGGTTCTTCTCGGTCAGCCGGGACCCGGTCACTTTCCTCGTCCTGTAGGCCTGTGCGGTGCGAAATCCGAGTCAATCTCGATTATCGCTCCATCTTTCACCCTCTTTTCATCGAGTGCAAGGCTTACGCCATTCTTAAAGTTCGGGACCAACCGCCCGTTCGACATTTCCTGCGAAAAGACAAGGAAAAGGATCGGGGGCTGTGCTAAGAACAAGAACATTAAGAAAATGTTTATTAAAGACATTTTTTTATTATTCTTATATTTTTAAACTTAACGGGAATGAAGTGGGATAAGATCGGGTAAGAGATTTTGATTTGGAAAAGAAAACAAGGAAAATTTTATTATCGGGATTTTATTTATTTTAGCACATTTTATTATTTTTTGGGTTCGGACCCGATCATAAGTAATTACTTCGCCGTGTTTCTTAGGGTCGAAGAATTCATTCCTTCGAAACATCGGGTAGCGTAGTACTTTTTAAGTATCGTCCATTGATCGGAAGCATATGTCGTTCTCACTGGCGATTCACTAGGTGGTAGGAACCTCCGAGTATCTTGCTTCGACCACGAAACGGTCCTTCCCAGTGGGTTCGAATTTTCCTCCTATCTTGCGGTGTGCAAGAATAGGTCTTTTGAGAACGAGAACTAAATCACCAACTTTGAAGGTTCTTGGGCGGACCAGTTTATCATGGGCTTGAATCATCTTAGCTTGGTATAGTTCTAAATTCTGTTGCGCTGCAAGTCTTTTCTCTTCCAGGCTCTCTAATTCTTCGAGTCGTAATTTGGCGTTCTCTTACGTTGTGATTTTATTTGCAGCTGCAATTACGAGTGAAGGAAGGTTTGAACCTCTAAAGGTAACTACTTGCCTCGGACCCATACACCGGAGCGTAAGGTGTAGCTTGCGTAGGAGTTACGAAGGTTGTCCGGTAGGCCCATAAGGCTTCTAACAACTTCTCGTGCCAATTTCTCTTATTATCGTCCGAGGTTTTCTTTAAGATTTGAACGAGAGTTTTATTAAAAGCCTCGGCGAGGCCGTTTGCTCTTGGGTAGTAAATTATTGAATATCGCCAGTCGATTCCGTGTCTCCTGACAAAATTGTTGATTTGCGTGCTTCTGAATGCTGACCCGTTATCCGAGATGATCCTGCGCGGCACCCCGAAACGGTAGACAACTTGGTTCTTAAAAAACTGTAGCACGTGGTGTGCCTTCACTTCTCTAAGTGGAGCGCCTACTGCCACTTGGAAAAGTAATGCTGTAGCCGCAAGAATGAAGCGATGTCCTTTTGAAGATGGTGGTTCATTGGACCCACTATATACGTGCCCCAACATTCGAATGGCCACGACGCAATTGTCGGATGTAGCACATTTGGAGGTTGGTGCGGAACTACTCCGTGCACTTGGCATTGGTGACGGCTCTTGGCGATTTTCATGCGGTCGGTCATCATCGAGGGCCGGTAGTACCCTAGTCTTTTAATTTTCATTTTCATTTTCGGGCCCGGCTGGTGAGCGCCACGGAGTCCGAATGCACCTCTTTAACAATTTCACGGGCCTCGGACCCGCTTAGGCACCTTAGCCACATTTGATCGAAAAGACCTTCGTATAATGTATTGTTTATTAATGCGTAGGACGAGTTCTTTTCTTGATCGATGGGCTAGCGACCTATCATCTGGTAGTTTTCTGTTTGCGGGTAATCGCATTAATGGTTGTCGCCCGATCTTACGTGTTTTACATCCTTCTGCTGCGATTGATCCTTTTTCTTTTTCGATTTGTGTATTGTGTACATGTCGAGCCGTGATAGGACACGACGTCACGTGAGCCGACACTTCTGCGGATTCATCTTGCAAACGAGGCAAATTCTTTTGCGAGACGGGCTAAAGCATCCGCTAAAGCATTTTCTTTTACGGGAATTTTGTAGATTGTCACATTTGGAATGCGTTCAACAAGTTGTATGGCATCTTGGAAGTATTGTTCGAGTCTTGGCTTTAAAATTACATGCTTGTCCGGCGATCTGTTGAATGATTAACTGTGAATCCCGTAGATGTTGATGTCTGTTATCCCCATTTGAATGGTTAATTCCGGTCCGTTATGAGGGCTTCGTATTCCGCTTCGTTGTTTGTACATGGATTCAGTCCAGTGGTAGGAGTATCTTAACATCCCCGCTCCGGTGTTATAAAGATTAGCCGATTCTGCCTTGCCGGGCACTTATCACTTGCGATTCTTCGTCTTTGTGCGGCTGAAGATGCTCCGTCGAAATATAATTCCCAACGTCGATCATCGAGGTCTTCTAGGTTCATTATTTGTTCATCGGCGGATCGTCGTTGAGAGGAGATTCTGCCGGCGAAGGGTGTCTTTGCAAGGAAGTCTGCTAAGACTTGTCCCTTTACGGCACGAAGAGGCACGAAAGTTATATCGAATTGCAATAATATCATTGACCATCGGCAAGTCTGTCGGAAAGCGTTGGACGAGTCATCGAAGTATTGCAATGGATTAAACTTCGAGATTAGGTTGACCTTGTGAGAAAGCATGTAGTGCACTGAGCTTTTGAGCGGCGAAGATCGGGGCCGAACAATGCTTTTCAATTGCGGGATACCTTACTTCCGTCGGAAGCAAACGACGGCTTAAGTAGTAAAGAGCATTTTCTTTACCCTCATCATTGACACAAGCTAACGGGGCTCAGGAGAGTCGTCTAAAGCCGCGGTGTAAAGTATCAGTGGTCTACACGAGGCTCAGGGCTGCTAGGACGGGAGGTGTCATTAAATATTGTTTAATGTCCTCGAAGGCCTTCGGCATTTCTCTTCCCGAATAAATTTGGCGTCCTTTTTAACTAGTGCTGAGAAAGGCTGACACCTACTGACGGGTTTGAGATAAAGCGTCGAAGATATGCCGACTTCCCTTGAAAAGATCGTAGTTGTTTTAAGGTTTTGGGAGGCGGCATTTCTAAGATAGCTTTAATCTTCTCCGGGTCGATTTCAATTCCACGATGTCGGACAACGAATCCTAAGAATTTCCGGAGGTGACGCCGAAGGCGCATTTAAGGGATTCATCTTAAGGTTAAATTGTCTTAATCGTTCGAAAACAATTCTCGAATCATACGAGTGGTTGTCCTTTACTTTGCTTTTGATGACCACATCGTCCACGTAGCATTCGACTTGATTATGGATGAGATCATCAAAAATTCTTGTCATTGCTCTTTGGTAGGTTGCTCCTGCGTTCTTGATCCGAATGGCATCATCGTGTAGCAAAATACTCCGATCGGCGTTACGAATGCTTTGTAAGCTTTTCATCTTCGGAGCCATTTTTATCTGGTTGTATCTCGAAGATCCATCCATGAATGAGAATATTTCATGTGTTGAAGCGATGTCGATCATTAATTGCAGGATCGGTAGAGGAAATTCATCTTTTGGACATGCCTTGTTTAAATCTACGAAATCCGCACAAATTCGATCGACCATTCTTCTTCATGATTGGTACTACGTTGGCTAACCAAGTCGGGTATTGTTCTTCACGGACAAATTTAGCGTCTATTAACTTTTTAACTTCGGTATGACTTGTTGTTCGATTTCTAGACGCATTCTTACGGGACCTTGTACGCTGGAGCTGAAGCAGGATCCACCCCTAGCTTATGGACTGCGACCTGCGGAGCTAAACACGGCATCTCATCGTAGCTCCAAGCAAAACGATCTTTGAATTCCATTAATAACTTGATTATTTCTTGGAGTCTTCTTTATTGAGTAAGGAGCTAACAAAGGTAGGTCTAGGCTCTTCGCTAGTACCTAAGTTAACTTCGTTAACTCATCTATCGTAGATTTGATTTCTTCTTCGAATTACGGTGGAGCGTCTCGATTTGTAAATCTTCGAGTTCGTCCGTAGTTTCCATGCGGTTTTCATTAGATTCGCGAGTGACAACCAAGCAAAATTCGGTATCATCAGTCGATCTCTCGTGCCGAATCCGAGACCATGCTTCGAATTGGGTGGACGACCGGAGTTATTCCATAATTTTTCAAAATGTTGAGATTGACCTTTTGTCCATTTGTCGAGGTAAGAAACCACGCTGAATTAAATTTTGAACACGGGGAGAGTACCACTCAAAAGGCAATTCCATTAATATGTGTGTGTGTGTGTGTGTGTGTGTGTGTGTGTGTGTGTGTGTGTGTGTGTGTGTGTGTGTGTGTGTGTGTGTGTGTGTGTGTGTGTGTGTGTGTGTGTGTGTGTGTGTGTGTGTGTGTGTGTGTGTGTGTGTGTGTGTGTGTGTGTGTGTGTGTGTGTGTGTGTGTGTGTGTGTGTGTGTGTGTGTGTGTGTGTGTGTGTGTGTGTGTGTGTGTGTGTGTGTGTGTGTGTGTGTGTGTGTGTGTGTGTGTGTGTGTGTGTGTGTGTGTGTGTGTGTGTGTGTGTGTGTGTGTGTGTGTGTGTGTGTGTGTGTGTGTGTGTGTGTGTGTGTGTGTGTGTGTGTGTGTGTGTGTGTGTGTGTGTGTGTGTGTGTGTGTGTGTGTGTGTGTGTGTGGGGGGGGGGGGGGGG
>JAKZJZ010002239.1:0-18832 GCA_022702705.1 Papilionanthe hookeriana x Papilionanthe teres
TACTTTCTAAATTATATATATTTAAATTAAATTTAAAATAAAAATTCGCCGCACAACTTACGGTAGGCGACCCCTTTTCAAAATAAAAACACGACCTAAAAAAAAATATGCCGACAGGATTTCTGGCGACTCCGCTAGGGAAAATTCCTCTCCATTATAATCAGATAGTTCTGCTTTCAAAAATCGGTAGTGTATCCATGTCCCTAATGGATCGAACTACCCTTCTTTCCGTTGGAATACTATGTTCATTTCTATCTTGAATAAGTATAGCCAACATTCTCTCGGATTTAGGAGCCGCTTGTTTAGACACCCCTAAGCGAGAGAGGTTCAGAGATCCTTTTACCTCATTTACGAGGTGGGGTGGACCCAGATAGGTGTTAGTTTAGGAGTGATCCTTCGAGTCGGGAAGTCTTGCTTAAGACTTTCTTTTCCTTTACTGAATCGGATTCCTTACCTTCTCTACACCTTTGAACATTCCGTTCTAAATAAACAAACCCTCTAATAAGTGATTCTTTTAACAAATGACTTTATAAATACATGAACAAAGAATGAGTTCGGACTCTTTTCAATTCCTTTCTTTTCGTCCTGAAGAAAAGAAGCATAACTTAGGACTGACAACGAGAATCTACCTTGCGAAATGGAAGCCCCGAGCGATTTTCTCCTTCACCGACGGACTTGGACTTCGGTATACATAAGGATGAAGCTGCCCGACAATGGGGTCATCCGATTTGGACGAGGATTTGAAGCTACGAACGTCGAGGTCATCGACGTCTCCCTCTTTGCCGCGACAAACAAGGTATCGAGGCGAGGAACCCTTGCTCGAGTTCGACCTTAGGTCGACCCGAAGTTTCCTCCACTGCAAGGGTCCGGAGCTAGGAGAATCTTGCTGTCCGCGGGAGGACTGTTCTCACTACCCCCCTTTGGTCTAGTTGTTTACGCACCTACCCCGAGCTTCGCGAATCGAAGGGGAAAGAAATCCGGAACTATGGTAAACTCATTGCAAGTGGAGGGTACGGATCTTCTGTAAGACCTTGTCTTCGAAATCGGGTCCGGTTCGAAGATTCCGTCGGCGACAAAGACCCGAAGAAGAAATAGAAATAGAAGGATCGCCGGGGAAGCCGAAGCTGCTGAGATTGCCTTCTGGAGGAAATTCCGGAGTTGCCGGAATATACACCGTTACCGGAATATACACCACTGCTGACTACATACCACTTTTGGGAGGAAGCGGGTTCCATCCCCTCTCGCCGCGAGAGGATGAAGAGAATGTTCGCAAGATTGCTTTGCCACATTACCACGGCCCGCATACTACGACGATAGCCGCGAAAAAGAACTAGAACTACGCCGTTTGCTCGTACTGCAAACTTTGGTAGAAAAACTAGCGAAGAAGGAAAAGCTGCCCGTGTCGGAAATTCTACGAAGGATAGGGCGGGTGCCGGTCGAATCCCGTCTTGGGCCCCGAGTAGAACCCGCCGTCATGATAGAAAAGCCGAGCAAGAGAATGAAGGCTAGCCCGCTGTCGTAGTATCGGGGTTACGGATTAGGGAGGATACCACCTTCCGGCATTTGGCGGATAGACCATGCGGTCCTAGACCTTCTGCTGCTAGAAGGATGGTGTGGCGTCCCACTACGGGGCGATTGAGGCCGAAACGACGGCCGAGAAAGAAAGTCTCGCCGGGGAGGCTGGAATGCGAAGAAAGTGCTTCTTTGCGATGAAGGGGACTCGTGAAAAAAGGACCGGCGACCATCGCATGACAACCACGAAGATACACGAAGCTCCGCTAGAAGATGCCATGGAAAAGTTGAGAACCGACATCCGAGCGGTTGGCAAAAGAAAGAGAAGAAAAGTTCGGAGATGAGATCGACTCATCGGAATTCATGGACAATGAATATGCGAGAAATCAACATGGTTGAGACACGAGCTTCATCGGCTTCTCGAGGTGCTCCTGCGGCTCGCGAAGAGAGGAGCCGGAGCGATGAAGAGACGGCTTCGGGAAAAGGACGACACGATCGCTCGAATGGCGAAGAGGATGGAAGAGATGGCCGTAGCTCTAGCCACTCTCCAAAGTCGAGTACGACCACATAGAGAGACACCCCCAGAAGTCATTCACATCGTAGACGGAGGAAAGGAGATTACATCCGTCAATGGGGATGACCGGTGAAAAAGGATACAACACGAAGTATGATCCACTGAAAAGGATATCAAGAACTTGGTAGAACGGCGAGGTGCGAGAAGCCCTAGCACGATCGAAGAACGGGACATCTATTCGGACGGGTAGACCTTACCGGAAGAAGTCGACGGCTATCCGATACCCGAAAGGGCTTCGTACCACCTCTGTTTAAGACCTTCGACGGGACAGGAACCCCAGACGGCATGTTGCACACTTTCGTGCCGGTTGTTGCGATGCGGCGGGAGCGATGCGCTACTCTTCCGACGGTTCGTTAGCGATCAGTCGGGAATCGCCTTCGGCGGGTATGCGGGAGTACCCGACGGATGCAGTAAAGACATTCTCGAGCTAGAGAGCCTCTTCATTAAGCGATTTGCGGAGCTCGGCACCACATCACTTATAGGTGATTTAGTGGTAGAGAAACAAAGGCCGAATGAAACTCTAGTGGATTACATACTTCGATGGAGAAATTTAAGTATGAAGTGTGAACCACAATTGCAAGAACAACATGCGGTCGGCATCTTGCTTAAAAGCATTCACGGCCGATAGCACTTCTCCTCGAGGATTCACTTATTAAGACTTTTGAGAAGTTGTTAAGCAAGGCCGGAAGCTTGCAAGAAGAGGCGAAGCAATTAAGTTTTGCCGACAAGACGGACAAGCGGAAGCGGTGAAGACTTTCGAAAAGAAATGCAGGGTCGTTGCGGCGGTTGACGAAGGCAAACAACCGACTGCAAATACCACCGAACGGCCGCGACAACCACGACAAAATTACCGGCAACCCGGTCCGGCTATCGGTCGTCTCCGCGGTATGAACAACCGTCTCGTCCGCAACGTACATTGAGGGAGCTTCGAGCGAGAGAATATCCGTTCAAGAATGAAGCGATGCAAAGATGTTCGTAGCTTAATGAAAACTCCGGATTTCCGGTGCCACGAGCCGAAAGACCGAGAGGAAGTCGACAAGAAAGGTGATCCCGACTTTTGCCCCTACCATCGGATGCTTGGGCACAAGATAGAAGAGCGCATTACCTTGAAAAGTTGGCTCGACGACAACCTTCGGAAAGGAAATATAACAATCCGAAGGAGTACATGAAGGAACCCCGGAAAGGAGGTTCCGTCGATGTTATCTCAGCCGATCCCGTCATTCAGATAGATCCCTATGCAACCAACGATGGATGGACTACCGCACTGGACGAGATCTTCGAAGAAGATTTTAGACAACATCCGAACCGCTTCGGTGCGAGCTTCGATTCGAGTTCGAGACACTGTTAAGCCGATACTTATCACTTGCGATAGAAGAGCCACCTCGACGAGGAGACAATCGAAGAGAAGAAGAAAATTGACGAAGAAGAGGGGCCGAGATTCCTAAGGCTAGACTAGGGGCGCTTATCCTAGGATAGTTGTTTCCGATTCGGGGGAGAAATCCCTCGAACCTCGATTTTGTATGATTATCTGCTCACTTCGGTGGGATCATATAATGATAAGGGTGATGGCGTTGGCTACGTTTTGGTTGTTTCTAACGATTACGTAACTAGCGACAATCCGGGCGTCGATTTCGATACCAACAACAATTCTCGAATCATACAAGATCTCGACGATCAAAATGACGAAGAAGGCATCCATCGAGGAGGCTACGAGAGTTCAACGAAGCAACGGACTCTATGCGTGAGTTTCGAGGAGCTCCGGTTACGATAGAGTTAGAGCCTTCGGATTTGGAAGATAATCCGGAAGAGCCGATCATTCCGATTCGGGAGGAGACACCGAGCAAACTCGACACTAGATTCGGAAGAAATTACGAAGTCGACCTAAGAAGTGGAAAAGTTCTACCTCCGAGAATGGGTCCAAAAGACAAAGGAAAGCGGGTGGTTGTTCGAGAAGAACCAACCCCGGCGGAAGACATACCCGTTCGAGAAGAAGCCGAGACGCGGGAGAACAAAGTGGACTACAACGTGCTAGCCCATCTTAGGAAACTACCGGCCAGGCGAGCATTTACGATGCTCTCATCTTATCAAAGGAGATGAGGGAAGCTGCGATCGAGGCCTTACTTGATCCGGAAATTTGCTTAGCTCGAATGGTCGGAGATTCCTTAGATGAGGTTTGCTCGTTAAAGGAACGACGAGGTGTTACCTTCACGGACGATGACCTACTACTTGGGACGGCGGATCACGACCGACCGTTGTACATTTCGATTACTAATTGGGAAGTTTACGCTCTCCGGAGTATTGGTGGATCCGGGAGCATCAATCAATATAATGAGTCTTCGAACACTAGCATACTTGGAAATTGATGCTCGTGAGCTCGAGGCCGACAAAATGTTATTAAGAGGATTCGACCGGAAAGGAGAAAGAGCCCTCGGGTCGATAACGCTACGATGAAGACCGGTGATTTAGCAAAGACAACCGCAAAATTTCATATAATCGATTCGAAACGTCGTTCAACGCTCTGCTTGGGCCGACCATGGATACATGAAAACGGGATGGTACCATCATCTCGCATCGGTGCATCAAATATTACGATGGAGGGGAACGAGTGCATCAAAGGAGACTTACAACCATTCTCCGTACATGAAATTGGAATCCATGAAGATGCGGCTTATTATGCACCGCCAAAGAAAACAATCTTCTCCGGAGATACCATAACAAATGAAGCAAAGAAAGTTCGGGACAACGAAGAACACTGAAGTTCTAGTCCAACGATCACTCACCACTCCCTTCGGCGAGATGGTGAAGGTTTCTCCACAACTCGCATCCGAGGTCGAGGCGGGGACGAGGCCGTGGTAGAGACACTAGGACGATTGGACGGAAGAAACCAACCATCAATGTTGATTGGGATGATAGTTACGAAGAAGAAAAAGAAATCGAGCAAGAAGCGGCAACAATAAGTCGAAAGAAGCCGCAATACAAGATCTCCTCGAAGATGAAAAGAACGAAGAATACAAATCAATGTACGAGAAGATTAACCACTACGTACATACTATGACCCTAACTCCGATCCATTCTAATAAGATCGAGGGTATGGAGGTCGAAGAGGTACGTAGTGACGGTGCGAAGCCGATCAAATTCTACCGTGGTGCTTCTTCCTCCAAAGCTGAAAATAATGTACAATTCGAAGATGTCACTTCATCGGAATTAATGGAATTACCTTTTGAGTGGTACTCTCCCTGTGTTCAAAATTTAATTCAACGTGGTTTCTTACCTCGACAATGGACAAAAGGCCGATCACAACATTTTGAAAAGTTATGGAATAACTCCGGCCGTCCTCCCGATTGAAAGTATGGACTCGGATTCGGCACGGTAGGGTCGGTTGACGATGCTGAATTTTGCTTGGTTGTCACTTGCAAATCCAATGAAAGCTGCATGGAAACTACGAGACGAACTCGAAGATTTACAAATTGGAGACGCTCCACCGAAGTCGAAGAAGAAATCAAATCTACGATAGATGAGTTAACGGAAGTTAACTTGGGTACTAGCGAAGAGCCTAGACCTACCTTTGTTAGCTCCTTACTCGATAAAGAAGACTCCGAAGAAATAATCAAGTTATTAATGGAATTTAAAGGCTTGTTTTGCTTGGAGCTACGATGAAATGCCGGGATTAGCTCCGAGAGGTTGCGGTCCATAAGCTAGGAGTGGATCTCGCCACGTTCCCGGTCGAGACGAGGTCCCGGAAGAATGCGTCGGAAATCGAACAACAAGTCATAGCCGAAGTTAAAAAGCTAATAGACGCTAAATTTGTCCGTGAAGAACAATACCCGAGCCTGGTTAGCCAATGTAGTGCCGGTCGGAAAGAAGAATGGTCGGATCGGAATTTGTGTGGACTTCGAGAGATTTAAACAAGGCATGTCCAAAAGATGAATTCCCTCTCCAGATTCCGGAGCTGATGATCGATATTGCTTCGACACATGAAATATTCTCGTTCATGGATGGATCTTCGGGATACAACCGGATAAAAATGGCTCCGAGAAGATGAAAAGCTTACGGCATTCGAACGCCGATCGGAGTATTTTCTTACACGGTGATGCCATTCGGGTCGAAGAACGCGGGAGCAACTTACCAAAGAGCAATGACAAGAATTTTTGATGATCTCATCCACAATCAAGTCGAGTGCTACGTGGACGATGTCGTCATCAAAAGCAAAGTAAAGGAAAACCACCTGTATGATTTGAGAATTGTTTTCGAACGATTAAGACAATTTAACCTTAAGATGAATCCCTTAAAATGCGCCTTCGGCGTCACCTCGGGAAATTCTTAGGATTCGTTGTCCGACATCGTGGAATTGAAATCGACCCGGAGAAGATTAAAGCCATCTTAGAAATGCCGCCTCCCAAAACCTTAAAACAACTACGATCTTTTCGAGGAAGGCGGCATATCTTCGACGCTTTATCTCGAGCACTGTCGAGTAGGTGTCGGCCTTTCTCGGCACTAGTTAAAAAGGACGCCAAATTTATTTGGGAAGAGAAATGCCGAGAAGGCCTTCGAAGACATTAAACAATATTTAATGACACCTCCTGTCTTAGCGACCCGAGTCTCGGAGTAGACCGGCGATACTTTACACCGCGGCTTTAGACGACTCTCTCGGAGCCACGTTAGCCAGGGTCGATGATGAGGGTAAAGAAAATGCTCTTTACTACTTAAGCCGTCGTTTACTCCCGACGGAAGTAAGGTATCCCGCAATTGAAAAGCATTGTTTGGCCACGATCTTCGCCGCTCGAAAGCTCGGGCACTACATGCTTTCTCATAAGGTCGACTTGATTTCGAAGTTTAATCCATTGCAATACTTGATGACTCGTCCAACACTTTCGGCGGACTTGCCGGATGGTCGATGATATTATTGCAATTCGATATAACTTTCGTGCCTCTGCGTGCGCGTAAAGGGACAAGTCTTAGCGGACTTCCTCGCGGCACACCCTTTGCGGCCGAATCTCCTCTCGATGACGATCTGCCAGGATGAACAAATAATGAACCTAGAAGACCTCGACGATCGACGTTGGGAATTATATTTCGACGGAGCATCTTCGACACACAAAGACGAAGAATCGCAAGTGATAGTGCCGGTAAGGCGGGAATCGGGCTAATCTTTATAACACGGAGCGGGGGATGTTAAGATACTCCTGCCACTTGACGAACCGTGTACGAACAACGAAGCGGAATACGAAGCCCTCATAACGGAACTGGAATTAACTATTCGAAATGGGGATAACGGACATCAACATCTACGGGGATTCACGGTTAATCATTCGACGGATCGCCGGACAATACGGGATTTTTAAACCAAGACTCGAACAATACTTCCGGTATGCCATACGAGCTGTTGGAACGGATTCCGAATGTGACGATCTACAAAATTCCTAGAAAAGAGAATGCTTTAGCGAGATGCTTTAGCCGTCTCGCAAAAGAATTTGCCTGTTTGCAAGATGAATCGGTGGAAGTGTCGGTTCACGGACGTCGGGTCCTATCACGGCTTGACATAGACATGATACACAAATCGAGAAAAGAAAAAGAATCGGTTGCGGCGGTGACGAGAAAACACGAGAAGATTGGCGACGGCCATTGATGAACTACCTGCAAACAGGAAAGCTACCGGACGATAGGTCGCTGGCCCATCGGATCGAAAAGAACTCTGTCTTACGCATTAATAAACAACACATTATACGGAAGGTCTTTTGATCGAATGTGGCTAAGGTGCCTAAGCGGGTACGAGGCCCGTGAAATTGTTAAAGAGGTGCATTCGGGACTCGTGGCGCTCACCGGTCGGGTCCAAAAATGAAAATGAAAATTAAAAGACTAGGGTACTGCGGCCCTCGATGATGACCGATCGCATGAAAATCGCCGAAGGCGTCACCGATGCCGAGTGCACGGAGTGGTTCTACACCGACCTCCGAATGTGCTACACCCGACAATTGCGTCGTGGCCATTTGAATGTTGGGGCACGGATATAGTGGGTCCGATAGAACCACCATCTTCGAAAGGACATCGTTTCATTCTTGCGGCTACGGATTACTTTTCCGAGTGGGCGGAAGCGGTTCCACTTAGAGAAGTGAAAGCACACCACGTCTTACGGTTTTCAAGAACCAAGTTGTCTACCGTTTCGGAGTGCCGCGCGGGATCATCTCGGATAATGGGTCGGCATTCGAAGCACACAAATCAACAATTTTGTCGGGAGACACGGAATCGGCCGGCGATACTCGACAATTTACTACCCCGAGAGCAAACGGCCTCGGCTGAGGCTTTTAATAAAACTCTCGTTCGAATCTTAAAGAAAACCTTGGACGATAATAAGAGAAATTGGCACGAGAAATTGTTAGAAGCCTTATGGGCCTACCGGACAACCTTCGAACCCCTACTCGAAGCTACACCTTACGCTGCGGTGTATGGGTCCGAGGCGGTGTTACCTTTAGAGGTTCGGCTTCCTTCACTCGAGTTGCGGTTGCAAACAAGATCACGACGAAGAAAACGCCGGACTACGACTCGAAGAATTAGAAAGCTTGGAAGGGAAAAGACTTGCGGCGCAACGAGAATTTAGAACTATACCAAGCTAAGATGGTTCGAGCCCGTGACAAGCGGGTCCGCCCGAGAACCTTGAAAGTTGGTGACTTAGTTCTCGTTCTCGAGAGACCTATTCTTGCACACCGCGAGATAGGAGGAAAATTTGAACCCACTTGGGAAGGACCGTTTGTGGTTGAAGCGGTATACTCGGGAGGTTCCTACCGGCTAGTGAATTGCCGGGGAGAACGACATATGCTTCCGATCAACGGACGATACTTGAAAAAATATTACGCTACTGATGTTTCGAAGGAATGAATTCTTCATCCCTAAGAAACACGGGTGAAAGTAATTACTTATGATTGGGTCCGAACCCAAAAAAAAAAAATAATAAAATGTGCTAATAAAATAAATAAAATCATGATAATAAAGTTTTCCTTGTTTTCTATTCCAAATCAAATTCTCAGATCAAATTTCAAATTCAATCTTTCCAAATTCGAAATCGAATTCCATCCTTCCAAACTTCAAAATCAAATTCTCGATCAAATTCCGAATCCACTCTCGATCAAATTTCAAATTTGATCTTCCCAAATCTCAAATCAAATTCTCGATCAAAATCCAAATCCAATCTCGATCAAGTTTCGAACTTGATCTTTCAAATTCGAATCAAATCTTAAATCGAGTTTCGATCGAGTTCGAACTCATCCTTCCAAATTTCCAATTTCCAAATTCGATCTTTCCGGGCTTCAAGTCTCGATCAAATTCAAATTCAATCTCTATCAAATCTTAAATCCGATCTTCTAGATCTTACATTCAAATTCAAACTTTTGGGTCGAGGATTTTACATCCAAGCTGCCTTTGCTTAGGATTCTCTTCTATTGCCTTTGAAATACATCAAAATTCAAAACTTTTGGGTCGAGGATTTTACATCCAAGACTTGCTTGCTTTAGGATTCTCTTCTATTGCCTTTGAAATACACCAAAATTCAAAACTTTTGGGTCGAGGATTTTACATCCAAGCTACCTTTGCTAGGATTCTCTTCTGTTGCCTCTGAAATACATCAAAATTCAAAACTTTTGGGTCGAGGATTTTACATCAAGTACCTATTGCTTTAGGATTCTCTTCTGATTACCTTTGAAATACACCAAAATTCAAAACTTTTGGGTCGAGGATTTTACATCCAAGTACCTGCTTGCTTTAGGATTCTCTTCTGTTACCATTGAAATACATCAAAATTCAAAACTTTTGGGTCGAGGATTTTACATCCAAGACTTGCCTTGCTTTAGGATTCTCTTCTATTGCCTTTGAAATACGTCAAAATTCAAAACTTTTGGGTCGAGGATTTTACATCAAGGCTACACTTGCTTTAGGATTCTCTTCTGTTGCCTTGAAATACATCAAAATTCAAACTTTTGGGTCGAGGATTTTACATCCAAGACTTGCCTTGCTAGGATTCTCTTCTATTGCCTTGAAATACATCAAAATCAAACTCTTTTGGGTCGAGGATTTTACATCCAAGGCTACCTTTGCTAGGATTCTTTTCTATTGCCTTTGAAATACATCAAAATCAAACTCTTTTGGGTCGAGGATTTTACATCCAAGACTACCTTGCTTTAGGATTCTCTTCCTATTGCCTTTGAAATACATCAAAATTCAACCTTTGGGTCGAGGATTTTACATCCAAGTCTGCATTGCTTTAGGATCATTTCCCTATCGCAATGAAGTACATCACATCGAAAAATCAAACTCTTGAGGTCGAGGATTTTACATCCAAGATTGCCTTGCTTTAAGATCCTTTTCCTATTGCCTTTGAAATACATCAAAATCAAACTCTTTTGAGTCGAGGATTTTACATCCAAGACTGCATTGCTTTAGGATTCTCTTCCTATTGCCTTTGAAATACATCAAAATTCAACCTTTGGGTCGAGGATTTTACATCGAGACTGCATTGCTTTAGAATCTTTTCCCTATCGCAATGAAATACATCACATCAAAATCAAACTCTTGAGGTTAAGGATTTTACATCCAACACCACTTTGCTCTGAGATATCTTCTCATTGCAACGATTCAATCTAATCAATTCAATTTTCTTTCGAGGTTGAAGATGTTACATCTAAAACCTCGAAATTCCAATTTTCATTTCAAATCGAATCCTTCAAATTAATTTTGACAAACTTCGATCTAAATTGAAACTCCAAACTAAAATTTAAACTCACACATCAAAACATAAATTGAAACAAAATAAAATCTAAATCGAAATTCCCTCGGATCATGTGATTTGGGATTTACCTCCTTTTCCTTTCCCAGGCGAGAGTTCAAGAATCTCCGGTTCCGGAGATATACTTGACACTCCCCGGCGAAACTCTTCTACTTCGTCCTAAGTTCGTCACTTGGACATACTGTGTTGGTTTTGTTGATCGCTTCGGTCGACACCGATACGCGCGGTGTGCTCCGTCGGCTCACCACACTTATTGAGAGTCCATTTGTTGACCTCATTTTTGATGAGGTCTTCCTTTCTTCTTTTTAGTGCTTAGGATCTAGCCTTAGGCTTTTCCTTTGACTATCTTAGAGGACTAGAATTGGGACCCGCCTTTTAGAAATTCAAACCACTTCTAAACTCCCTGCAAACTCCACAAACTTGACTATAGACCCTAATCACCTAGAGGGTTGAAATCGAATATGGAAGTTTAAAGGATGAGTTCCTATAGGACTCTTTGGCCTTAGGACGCCATGCAGGTGGCATGAGTGCAGTGAAGGGGCTGACTTACACTACACTTACACACTACATTTCCACACACTTCCTAAAACCACACCCATACCCAACTTGACCTCCGACTCATGTAGGTGATTCACATGGATGGTCCTTAACCCCTAAGCCCTTGGTAAGAGGGTTAGGAACAACATAGTGAATGCCTCGAATGAGTCCTCTCATGGCTCATATGGGCTTGATATGGCTTCATGGCTCAACCAAAATGATTTCTTTCCACCTAAATTCACCCAATCTTCAATTTCCCAAATTTTCAATTTTTGACCCCAGGGACCCTACACTACTAAACCTACCCAAAACCTGAAATCCCGAATTTTTGCAAAATTTCCAAGTTACCTAAAATTCTTCAAAATTATTCCCAAACATTTCTACACCACTCAAATTGACCATCTATGTCCAAAAATACCAAAGATTCCAAAAATACCCCCAATACCCTCCAAATACCCAAAATACCCTTCTTGGCCTAAAAATCCAAAAATTCAGAAAATTCCCAGAAAATTCCAGAAAATCCCAAATATTCCCAATTTCATTTTGTCCAACTACACCATGGGCCAATTTTGTCAATTTACCCTACTTTTGTCAAAACCCCCAAATTGACCCATTTTAACCCAAAGTGGACCCGATGTCAAACCAAACCTACCCGATTGACCCCAATTTTGGTCCAATTCAATTCTAAACTTCAATTCAACATTCCCAATACCAATTTAGACCAAATCCAAGTCCAATTTGATTGACATTTGGATCCAATTTCACTTTGGGCCTTAAAGCCCGAATTTGGACCCATGACCCAAACTTAGCCCAAACTAACCCAATTCAACTCCAATTAACCCCAAATCTTTTCTAAACCTTCCTTAACATCCTCATAAACAAAACACTAACATGATTTGCCCAAGATTTTGACCCAAACCCCACTCAAATTCAACCGAAAATCAAAAAGCCCAATTTTGACCTAAACCCAGAATCTAACCCGAATAGGCCCAAACCTCAAAATTAAAACCCAACCAAAGCCAAAACCTCTTTGAAACACTCCCATAAACATTTCTTAATATTTATTTTACATCAATTTCAACCCTAGCCCAACATTGGCCCAAGTTAGCCCAATTTGACCTACATTGGCCCATTTACCAAATAAACCCAAATTCAACCCAATTCAAACCCAAACCACCTTAAATCTATTTCAAATTATTCATGAAACACCCCTAAACCAAAACCAACAACTATTTGGCCCAAACTTCTACAAAAATTCCCATCCATGAACACACCCCTAACTTAAAAGCCCACTTCCCTTAAACCTTCTTAAAAGCCCATTTCCTTCAAAATTCAAAAGCCCAAATCTACCCTAAAGCCCACATGACATCTCCATTTGTCATCCATTTAATTAAATCCATTACCTAAGTCCTAAAATCATCATTGAATTATCCCAAATGAAGCTTCATCCAAATTCCCATCAAATTACCAAAAATTTCTTAAAACCCTTTTCATGAAACAAATCGACCTTTTCCCAAAGCCAAATGAAGCCATGAACAAGCCATTCTCGAAGCCACATGAAGCCATGAGGGCTTTGACTTGTCATTAGTCCATTTATGGCAAGAAGAGGGGTTCTTTCTTAAACCTCCTTTAACCTTTTTTACCTTAATCATGTCGCACACTAAACCATGTTTAGCCGCCTCATCATGGATGGAGACTTCACCATTCCTTCTAAGCTGACCTAAATGATTCCCGCGGCTCAAAATCGAGCTTGGAAGGGTGCACCAAGCCCAAAATGGTGGGTTGACCCAAACCAAGCCAAAGTGAATCTTCTCCCATTCCATTTAAATCAAACTCCTTTACACATGTCAAACCTCGATTGCTACACTAAACCCCGGCCACTGACCCACTGACGAAGATGGTGACCATTGCACGGCCGGCCGGCCACCGGGCCGCCGGAAAACACCATGGCCGAGAGCTCGCATGTGAGCCGACATTGAAATTCTCACTTGCTGAGCTGCCCCATGCCCAGTGGTCACCATGGCTGATCTTCTCCTCACCAGAGCAGCTGATCCCAAGCCCTAACTCCCTCTGAGAGGCCTTCCACCCTCTCCTATTTAAACTCCACCCCTCTCGGCCATGAGTGGGGGCTAAAAAAAAAAACCTTAAGGAAACTCTGCCAAAATCACTCCAGATCACTCTCTACACATAGAGCACCTGATCCCCACTGAATTCCGGCCCGATTCCTTCTAGGCGAGCCCGATTTTGAGCTCGAACTTTAGCCAAAACCAGGACACTTCTCCGCGGTGAGCCAATTCCCAAATTGATTGGCTCTACACCTTCACCGGACCGAGGAAGGTGTCCACCACCAAAAGCCCCATCTCCGGGCCACCCGGTTGCTCCGGCCTCCAAGCTTTGTGATCGGGCTTGGTCGAAATCATATCCGGACAATTCACCGAGACCGGGAGACTTCATGCGGAGCTTGCTGGGACCCGATCGAAGGTGCGACAACTCTCGGATTGAAGCCGCACTTCTCCGAGCCAAGGTATGAACTAACTCTCCATCCCGAGCTTCGGAGATTCTTCATTTCGAATGCCTTAGTTTCGATGCATGTTAGCCGTATAGATGTGTTCGTCTCTTCGAGACGAATCCATAGAAGCATAAGAACATGAAAATCCATTGAGAATCGAGTGAGATCTTAGGGATTTAGTGTGGACGGCTCTCGGGTGAGAACACTTGGGGACGATGAACGGATGCCGTCCATTCGATACACGCGCGCACGGACGGCCGAGATTGCGTCGGACCGGGGAGACGGTACGAGAACCGCGGGGCCCGGGCTGGCCGACTCGAGGTGGCGGCGTCGAATGGGAGCGCGACGCGTGTGCGTTCGGAGGCTGCCGAGGTTTCGGCTGGCGCCGCGTGGATAAATAGAAAATTAGGGTATTTTCTTATTTATTTAATTCCCTAAACTTCGAAAATCCATATCTTTGTGTAGAAAAATCACAAAAATAAAATAAAAATACCCTCTTGCTCGGTGAACGAGAGGAGAATAATGTGAAAAAGAAATCATTTAATTTCATTAAGTATTTTATTTTTTATGATTTATTTACTCTCTGCATACATTTAATTCTCCATGCATGTATACAATTCACCATGGCATGAGACCATAGGGCTTTTGAAGCCTCTGAATTTGGGAACATTCCCTGAATTTTCCAAAGTCAGAGGCCATCCCTATGAAGAGTTCTTGATTTTTCAAGTTCAGGTCACTGTTTTGAGTATTTTAATTCCAAAAATTAGCATGTTGTGAAATAAATTCTAGAAATATTTGGTGGTGTTCCTTATGACCAGAGAACTCTAGGAAAAATAGGACTTGAGTTAATTCACTCAGATTAACCCTAATTGGCTTAAACACCCAAAATAGGTCTTTAATTAATTAGAGTTAACCAAGTATCAAATTGACTTGAAATCAATTCTCCACTGACCTTTAGGATCAGAGGAATCCACCATAAAAATTTGAAGTCAATTGGACTTGGTTAGCCCCACTAATTGGGTTGATTAAGTCACTTAGCCATTTTAAACTTTAAAAATTCATAACTTTTAAAATACTTTTCAAAAATTCACCAAATTGGTTTTGGAGCCTCTCTGATATCAGGGGAACCTAAGAAAATTAAAATTTCAATTTTCTAAAAAAGTTAATTTTTAATAATATTTTAATATTTTTAATAATTAAAAAATAATAAAAATCACAAAAATAATAAAATTCACCAAAATGTCACATTTTGAATTCTAATCACTTAGGAACAAATCCCACATTTTTCCTAGGTCTATTTAGTGAGATATTGAATTTTAAAGCCCTAGGGTAATTTTAAAATTAAAAAAATGTATTTTCTAGCATTTTCACTAAAATAATTATAATAAATCATGGAAAAATCAGAAAATTGCAAAATTTGATTCTCTGGTTTCCTTGATATCAGAGAGATTTTTGAAAAATATAAAATTCATTTTTCAACATTTATTTTATTTTTAAATTAATTAACACTCCAAAACTTAAAATAATTATAATAAAAATAATATAATTCAAAAAATCACCAAAATTGGTCCAAGTGCTTCTCTGGTCATTAGGAATGTCCCCTAATTTTCTTAAGGACAGAAACTTTCCCTTGGTCATGTTATCAAATTTTCCTTGAAAATCTCTATTTTCCACCAAAAATAATTATATAAATAAATTAAATACAGAAAAATCACATTTTCTCCTCTCATGTCTTTATTGACATATGAGTGAAGTCACATAAAAATTTCAAGTTCATTTGAGTTCAATTTAGTGAGTTATGAAATTATTAAGCTTAAAGGGTAAAATGGTAATTAAAATCTTTAATCCTTAATTAAAACTTTAGGTTTAATAAAAAGTCAACAAGTAAAATATTTGATCTTAATCTGATTTGGATGATTGAAATTTAAATAATTAAAGGGTAGAAACCCATTAAATAATTTTAAAATGATTAAACCTTAATTAAATAATAGATTAAATTTGGAAGAATAATAAAATTGGAATTATTAAAATAAGGGATCTTTATTAGGAAGAGATTTATTCTTTAATTTAAAAATCCCTAAATTAATTATATCAACTAATACTCAATTTTTAATTAAAATGATAACTCAAATTTAAAATATTAAAAGACTTAATTAAATTATTAAACTCTTTTGAAATTTCAATTAAAATTAAAAATAAAGTAAATTAAAGATAAATTAAATTAAATTAAATTAAATTAAACAATTAAATTAAATTAAATTAAACAATTAAATTAAATTAAATTAAATAATTAAATTAAATTAAATTAAATAATTAAATTAAATTAAATTAAAAAATTAAATTAAATTAAATAATTAAATTAAATTAAATTAAATTAAATTAAATTAAATAATTAAATTAAATTAAATCAAATCAAATTAATTAAACATTAAATCAAATTAAATTAAATTAAACTAAATATAAAGCAACTTGAACACTATTTCAAATTTAAACTCTTTAATTTAAACCAAATCATTTGAATACTAATTTACCCTTGAAAGCTTTGATTATTATAACTCCTAAATTAAACGTCAAATGAAATGTTACCTCACTCATAGGATATTCAAATGTCCTAGTTCATCGAGCAAGTTAACAAGACTTGAAAACCTCGGACGATCGATTCATTTATATAATTAAATTCATTTGGACTTAAAACAATCACTGGAAATATTGAAAAGATGTTTAAGATTCTTCTTAAGCACTTCCTCGATATGATAGGATATTTATAAGAACAATTGGACTTAATTGTTCTTTGATGAAGAAAATCGTCCTTAAACAAAAAACACAAAGAACCTAGACGTCATAGGAGATGACTAAGCTATAGGATTAGGAATTTGGTAGAAAACCATAACCTTTCCCTTAGCTTTACCTAGGAACTTGCTTAAATATGCTAATTGTGTTTTAAGTGCGGCTTGGGATGACGGGAAGACCCTCCAGGGTACGCTTTTATTTTATTGCAATCTACTTTCTTGCAATTTACTTTCTTGCAATTTACTTTATTGCAAATGCATTTTACTTTTCTTGCATGATAAAACAAGCTGTTGCATGAAAACCCACACCTTTAGGATAGACCCTAAAGCCGAAACCAAAACTAAGTTAAAAGTCATTGCAAGATAAAATTCACCGCCACAACATTTCAAAATATAAAACAACTCAAAATTTAATCACAAACAGTAACACAAAACTACAATTACAACTAAATTAAAACGTCCTGTTGGATGATCGGGAATACCTCGGATGATGTAACCTACGTGTTGCTAACGGGATTTCCCACGGTCTAAATGAAAGTGTGGAACTCATTCGGTTGAGTTTAGCAAATTCATCCGGACTAAGTGAATCCGATAAAAATAATGATGCCGGAAGGATGGAACCGTGGGATCTTAACCGGTGTCGTTATAATCAACTTTAAGATTTGTTTTAAATAAAACATAAAAAACACCTGGAAATTAAGATTTTCTCTAAACCAAAACACTTTTCTCAACTCCTGATTTATGATTTCTAAAACTAAACCTCTGCAACAACAAGGAGCTCGGAGCATGGTGGGCGAGCACGACCATCGTCATCGGCAAAACCCGAGTGCTACTTCAGCAAAACTTTCCTAGAATTAAAACAACCAAGCCATAGGACTTCGAGGTAGCTTGCACTAGTGCAACATAAATCCTCAACTCTTCGTTAGGCATTTGCATTGCAAATTAAGCCCTAACCGGTCTTAGGATTCCGAGGTAGTCGTCCGATACGACAATAAACCCTCACATCTTCTGAGCGATTTGTTTGATTTTATCATACAAATATAAGCCCTAATTAATTGAAATTGGCAAGATTGAAATATCAAATAAACATTAGGACTTTCCTAAATTCAAGCCAAACGATAGGATAGTCGGGAAATTATCGAAGTTCACTTCGAATCGGTGATTTCTCATACCTTTCTTCCTTTGGATTCACAAAACAAAATGTTCCAAAAATTTGATCCATTCCTATTGAAATTCCAAAATTCAATCTTTGAAAACCTTAAACTTTGAAATTCTTGAGAGCGAGAATCATTGATTATTATCGAGAGTTTTCTTAGGTGATTCCCGTCACTTAAGATGTAATTAACTATAGGGGCTTGCCCTTATAGGGAATTTTCAAGAACCCAGGTAATATAAACCCTGTTTAATGTTTTCATATTAAGCAGGGGAAACTTGTCGGCTTATAAAATTGGTTCACAGACCAAACGGATGTCACAAAACTTCTAGTTTATTTGATCGAGCCCCACCATCAAGCAGTGTGTCTATCCTTAGGGATAGATACACGGTTTGTGGTGCGGTGCTCGTTTATATAAACTATTTGGGATGTGAGATCAGTTTAATCTCATATCTTAAAACTTTCAAATTTAAAAATTATTTTCAAAATCAAATACTACTTTCTAAATTATATATATTTAAATTAAATTTAAAATAAAAATTCGCCGCACAACTTCTGTTAGGCGACCACTTTTCAAAATAAAAAAACACGACCTAAAAAAAAATATGCCGACAATGACACATAACCTTCCCATAATTTGTTAGGCTAAACCCATCTTAGAGCATAATTAACACATAATTAAGCTCACTTTAAAACCACTTAGCCATGGGTTAACACCCATCATGACGCATGGGGTGAGGTGTCTCTTCCTCCTTCACCCTAGGCTTCATTTAGCCATGTGGTGGCCGGCCAGCATGAGGCCTCATCTCCCACCTCCCAAGCTACCAATGGAAGGAAAATAATGCATGAAACCCCCCCCCCCCCTCACCATGGTTCGAAGGAATGATGAGGGATAAGCTTGTGTGTCACCATTTGCCAAGCTTAAGAGATGATGTGTAAGCTCCCTAAGAAGGATAGAGGCAGCTCACCGTGCACCTCTTACATA
>JAKZJZ010000224.1:5000-15000 GCA_022702705.1 Papilionanthe hookeriana x Papilionanthe teres
CAATAAGTCGAAGATGAACGCGCAACAATAATAAGCTAACCACCAATACAATAATCGCGGATATGCACCAAAGATACACATAATTAAATAATTAAAGAACTGCTGAAAAGATAGTATTGCCGCAAAAAGAAATGTCCAATCCAATGATGTATGTGAAGAAAGAACCATAGAGTACGGCCGGGTGGAATAGAAGAAAATTCCAAGCATAAAAATCCCAAAATTAAAGGATATATGAAAAATAAAGCAAGTGGGAGCTACGGGAAAAAAAAAAAAAAAAAAAAAAAAAAAAAAAAACCAATCACATAACCCGCACATATGGAGCATCGATAGAATCCCCGTGAGTAACATAAGAAGGTGAGGGGGGGCACGGATCCAACGAGTAAGTGGTTAGTCGAGGCGCCGACTTTGGCAAGCCAATTAGCCGGACCATTGCCTTCACGGTGAATAAAGTTCCAATTAACCCTAGAGGAGGAGGTAATACGTTGTATACGGTTAGTGTAGTATAAAATATCCCACGGGACCGGTTTAGCTTGGGCGAGAGCCTCAAATAGAACAAGAGAGTCCGTTTCAAATTCAAGATGGTGCCACCGAAATAATGCAGCTATAGTAGCCGCCAAGAGCAACGCATGGGCTTCCGATTCAAGGGGAGAAGCAAAGTTGATACAATGAGATGAGAAGTAAAATAAGCATTTACCTTGATGATTCCTAGCCACGCCACCAACCCCGCATTAGTCGCTCTCCGGCTCCCATCAATATTAAATTTAATCCATCCGAAAGGAGGCGGACGCCATCTCACCAAAGTTGGGAGTTGCGGAGCCAACCTTAAGGCATGGCCAACGGGGTTGGTATCAAAAAACTCAATGCCCCAAAAAACGTAGCTTTTAAGCCCATCATCTTATAAACTCTATTCACATAGTGCAACAATATTAGAGAAGACAATGTTAAGAGAAATAAGATTGCCGACGATGCTTACCATCATTACTAGCCATCCATAAAAACCAGATAACAATATATGGATAGATTTGCCAAAAATGATTGTGTTTCTTATCGGGATTGCATAAATTCGAAGTGGCAAGTAAATTTTTAGCAGGACTCAAAATAGCACCAAACTTAATCCCCCCTCTTCCAAATTTCTAAAGAAAAAGAGCAAGTAAAAAATATGTTCCAGGGATTCTTCGGCGAATGACAAAACCCACACCAAGAGGCAAGCCGAAGCCCCTTAAGCTTAAGGATATCATCACAAGGCAATACTTTATGATACACACGCCAAGCCAAAAAGGACATGGATGGGGTTAAAGCACTAGACCAAATGTTCTTACCCCACTGGATGTCGTGAAAATGATGCAAAGAACGGTAAACACTTTGAAAACAGAGTGAGAGGTCGCCGTCTTAAGCAAAGGAGTGTCGACCTTTTGGGGATCAAAAGGAATAGTAGAGATGAATCTAGCATGATCGGGCCCCACCAATTCATTGAGTAAAGGGACATTCCGGTCCCCATCCAACCGAGCATCAAGAACTCCGAAGATGATCATTAACATTTAATTCCGTCGAGAATTCAAATGGGGCCCAAGAATCATGCCAAAAGGAAATTTTGCCACAACCTAAATCCCGTAAAATAAGATGCTTAGCCCACTCACGAATATTAAGCAATCTCTTCCATATAGGCGAGTCGCCTATCCTCGAAGTAACATACATAGGGTGAGAATTTTTGCAATATTTATCGTTCATGTAATTAGCCCACAAAGACTCCCCTTTCGAAAATTAAGCCGATTTTGAAGAGATTTAAATCCTCAATGTGATGCAGCTTGTTTGAAACCCAAACCCCCGCTGTTATAGGTTTGCATACCTTCTTCCAAGAGCACCAATGCCTCCCTCCGCGACTACCCTCCCACAAGAATTTATTAAAACACCTTTCAAGCCGATTCCGAGTACTCTTATTTAAATGTAACACCTCGTAATGCATACAAGGGCAAGGTTTGCAAAATACTCCTAAGCACGGTTATCCGACCCCCAAAAGAAAGAAAATTATTCTTCCAATCGTAAACCTTGGTACGGATCTTATCGACGACCTCATCGGACCGAGTTCGCTTCATACGCCCTTCAACAACCGAACACCCAAATATTTAAGGGGCGGGACCGAAGTAGCGAAACCAGATGTAATTGGAAGCCCGGGAAGCATTATCGCGAGTGACATTCTTACCAAAGAATATCCGGCATTTACCAACGCTAAATTTGAAGCTCGAGAGGGATCGAATATCCTCAAAAATTTGGTGAATTTTTTTAATAGAGGCTTTATTAGCATTGGAGAATAGGACCACATCATCGGCATAAGCTAAATGAGATACCATAATTCGGATTTAGTTGCATAGCGAAGAGAAGGCACTCTACCAAAAAGATCATTTAAGGACCGAGAGACGTAGTCAAACACCGATATAAAAATGGTGGGGGATAGAGGATCCCCTCGCTTAATCCCCCGACTAGCAGTAAAATACCCATGCATGTCACCATTAATGAGAATACCGTAATGATTACATCGAAGCCACCTCCGGATAAGTCGACAAAGTGGGCGCGAAAACCCCTAGCCTTAAGCACATCCAGAATAAAATCCCAACTAAGACGATCATAGGCTTTACGAATATCCAATTTAGTGACCATGTTCCCACCACGACACTTTCTATCCAATTCGTGGATTAATTCTTGAGCCAACAATATATATGTATGTATGTATATATATATATATATATATGTATGTATATATATATATATATATATATATATATATATATATATATATATATATATATATATATATATATGTGTATGTATAATATTATTTATATATATTTGTATGTATATATATATATATATATATGTATATATAATATAATGTATATATATATAGATTTATATAATATTATTTTTTCATTTTAAATATTTTAAGTAAAGTATATTACCTATAAATATAATTTTATTATAAAAATATTTAATAATTAAATAAATTATAAATAAAAATATATAAATAGGTATATGTGAATATATACTTATATATATATTTATATAAAAATTTATTTTATATTATTTTTTTATTTTAAATATTTTAAGTAAAATGTATTATTTATAAATATAATTTAATTATAAAAATATTTTATAGCTACAAAATTATATATATATATATATATATATATATATATATATATATTATTACTTTTTATTTTAAATATTTTAAGTATAGTTTTTTTTAAAATATAATTTAAATATAAAAAAATTGAATAGTTAAAAAAATTATAAATAAATATATATATATATATATAATATTATTTTTTTATTTTAAATATTTTAAGCATAGTAAATTATTTATAAATATTAGAACAAAAAACAAACTGACACTTTGCAACATATTGGAGACCCCATTAATTCAAATCTATCTGAGGGAGAATTCTTGCCCCCTTCTATTAGATCAACTAGAAGGGGTGGAAGACATCATGCTTAATTTACTTGTGTGGAATGTTAGGGGAGTGGCTGATCCTTCCTCCCTTAAATGTCATAAACACCTTTGTAGGATCCATCATTTGAGCATTTTTGCTATTTTGGAGCCTTTGGTTTCTAACCATAAGGATAAAATTCTATCTTCTTTTCCTCTTTTCTCCCACTACTGTAATACCAATAACTAAATTTGGTTATTTTGGAAAAAAAATCTTCAATTGCAAATTATTGAAGATGATAAACAGTTTATACTTGCTCATTACACTGCTGATGTCTTCACTGGTTGGATCACGTTTGTTTATGCTAGCTCTCTGCTTCATGAAAAATATCTTCTTTGGAACTAGTTAATTGCCATGGGTTCCACTGTACAGGATAATAGGTGTGTTGGAGGCGATTTTAACATGATAATGTCACCTGCTGAAAGAAAAAGAGGGGCCCGGCCTGATTTTGCTCTAATGCATCTTTTCTGTGATAATATTACACAAGCTGACTTGTTTCATTTGGGTTTCTCTGGGTCTCCTTATACTTGGAGACGTGGTTTGCTCTTTCAGAGGCTTGATAGATTTTTTGGCAATTCCAAGTTCCTTAACTATTACCACACTTCTCGAGTTCAACACTTGAGCCATGCCTCTTCTGATCATAACCCCTTTTACTAACTTTAGCTTTCCATCCCAAATCTACTATTTCACATTTTAAATTCTTAAATATTTGGACATCTCATCCCACTTTTGTTGAGCTGATCAAGGCTTTGTGGAAGCCTGTTAGCTGTGGCTCTCCTTGGTTTATTTTATGGCAATTACACAAGAGAGTGGCTACTGGTTTGAAGAAATGGAATTATGAGGTTTTTGGCAACATACACACTAGGTTCCACAAGTCCCAACAACTGGTTAATGCTTTGGAAGCTAGAGAAAGCCTGAGTCCTGAAATTTCAAATGACCTTACCTAGGCCCATATCACACTTCTTGCCGACATCTCTCTCGGAGGAAGACTCGTTAAAGAAAAAAGCTCATGATCTTCATTTCATTAATGGGGACAGAAATACTAAATATTTCCATGCATCCATTAAAAACAGGATCAATCATAACTCTATTATCAAAATCATTACTGATGATGGGACTGTCCTTAATGAAGCAGAGGAGATTGGTTTAAATGCAGTTCATTATTTTACTGACTTGTTTTCCAATGATATGCAGGTGTCTCCCATCAATAATGCCCTTTTTGCCCCTGACAAACAATTTGTGGCCTCCCTCTATCTTTCAGGTGTCCCTTCTGAGGAGGAAATTTTTAATGCTTTTAAAGAGATCAACTCTAATAAAGCTCCTGGCCCTGATGGTTTTACATCTGCTTTCTATGTCACTTGTTGGGATATCATTAAGAAGGAGGTTATTCTGGCTATTCAAAGTTTTTTTCACGGTGATGATGTTTGTAAGTACTTCTCTGCTGCTTTGAAAGTGCTTATCCCTAAAGGAAGAGATAAATCCCATTGGCATAATTTTAGACCTATCTCTCTAACCTCAACCATATCCAAGGTTATCAGTAAGATCCTTGTGGCTAGAATCCAACCACATCTCAATTCTATTATCTCCTATCAACAATCTGCTTTTATCAAAGGAAGAGAAATTACAGATAATATATTACTTGCTCAAGAACTCCTTGAGGATCTTGACAGAAAATGCAGAGGAGGTAATCTTATTATCAAACTGGACATTAAAAGAGCCTTTGATACTATAAATTTGGATTTTATTCATAATGTTCTTATTGCTAGAGGTTTTGAGCATAATTTCTGTAGCTTAATTTTGAGATGGCTGTCTAACAATTTCTATAGTGTGTTGGTCAGTGACACTTCTTATGGCTTCTTTAATGCTAAGCGGGGTATCAAACAAGGTGATCCCCTTTCCCCTATAATCTTTATCCTTGCCTTTGATTATTTGTCTAGAATGTTGAATCATTTTCAAACGCAACACCCATATACACAATATCACAATAGAGCTCACTATCAGGTTACTCATCTTGCATGTGCTGATGACATAATTGTTTTTTCTAATGCATCTAAACTTGCCATCAGAAAAACCTTAAAATTTCTAATTGATTTTGAGGGTATTTGTGGTCTATCCTTTAGCAAAGATAAGTGTCAGCTCTTCTTTAGCAACTACATCCCGCATTGTAATAAACAATGGGCTAATCTTTTCACTGGTTTTAAATTAGCTTCTTTGCCTCTTAAATATTTGGGGGTTAATCTTATTAGGGGAAGATGCAAGCAAATCCAGATGGCTGAGATTATTGATAAAATACAATGCAAATTCAAGGATTGGAAGAATACTTTCCTCTCCAATGGTGGCAGATTAACTTTATTATCTAGTGTTTTGCAAAGCATACCTTTATATGCCCTCCAAATGTTTAATGCCAAAAAAAGTTATCTTAAATATCTGGAAAACTTGCTTAATTGTTTTCTTTGGGAGGGTGGAGGTGCCAGGAGGCACTGGCGCTCCTGGAGGAAGTTCTATAAGCCTAAATTCTCTGGGGGCCTTGGTTTTAAAGCCCTACCTCATATTGTTAAAATAAACAAGTGTAAGCTTTGGTATAAATTTAGGCTTGGTGAATCCTTATGGGCTGATTATATGCATTCTAAAAATTGAAATACATCTCATCCATCTTTGGTCACTTGGAAAGCTGGGGACTCTAGGATTTGGAAAGCTATTATAAATGCCCGAGCTTACACTGGTCAATTTTTATTCTGGGAGCTGGGGGATGAAAAGTATCCTTTTGGCATGATTTCTGGGGTTTAATACAAATTAATCCATTACCCCAATTCCCTCCTGAGGGAAATTTACTTGTTTCGATTACTTGGTTTAATGGTCGGTGGGATTTAATTAAGTCGAGGGCTTTAGTTGGTAATGATGCTCGCTTTGCTAATCAATCAAATTCCTTTACGAGCAACTCAAAAAGATAGACCTATACTGGAAGATAAGCAAATCATGTTTCCGCTAGCAAACATTTGTATAAATCTATCATCAATTTTTCTAATTGGAATTGGGGCTCCCACAGCTGGAAATCTCTTTTCACCCCTTCAATGTCTTTTTTTAACTGGCAGTTTTTCTCTTCTTAACTTCCTCTGGATGACATTTTATGCCTTTTTTGTAAAAGGGCTGAGGAGTCCTGCTCCCATATTTTTTTTAATTACACCTATACTAGAGACATATGGAATAGATTGGGTAATGTATTTAACATTGCATGGCCAGGAAGTTGCTCTATTTCTAATTACTTCAACACTTGGCAAGATTTTTCAAAAGATGGGAAACATATGCTGAGCTTTCCTTTGGTGATCATTTGGTTTGTGTGGAACGCCAGAAATAGCTTTAAACACTCTAATGTTCCCCCCACCTCTAGCATAACTTTTTTACATATTATGGCTTATTACCACCGTGCTAAAAAACTTTCATCCTGCACTCCTCATTCTTCAACATGACTCGTCCTTGTTAGATGGATGCCCCTCGTGGTGGCTTGGATCAAGGCTAATATTGATGGATGTTGGATCGAATATTTTTCCGGAGTTGGAGGCCTATTCGGAGACCACAGAGGAAATCTGTTGTGTTTCATTAACTCCCCTGTGGTGGCTGATACGCCTCTTGTTCTTTGAAGTTTGGGCATTTTTACTTGCATTAAAGACTGCTATATGTTTTCATTTTCAGAACCTTCAGGTGGAAACTCACTCTACAATGCTGATCAATCTTTTCTATAGAAACAGTCTCATTCCATGGAATCTTATATATCTATTTAGAAGGATATGGCATATTATAAACACACATTCATTACAGGTTCAAGTATCATTCATTTACAGGGAGGGTAACCAACCTGCTGATTGGTTAGCTAAGCATTCAACAGACAGACCTTTGGTGGGTAAATTACCTCCATCTCAGCTTTCTCTTCTTTTACATGGAGATCTAATGACATTACCCTATCTTAGATATTGATATACAATGGGTGTTGGAATTCCTGCCCTTTTATTTTGGATTTGTACCACTTTTCTATTTATTATTCACACACCCTTTCGTCGCTTTAGTCGATCGGCTCGACCTTTTATTTACCTAATAGTCCCAACCATCTTTTGGAATGTGGGATACAGATATCGGCAATTGCATCACGGCTGATAGGTGTCCGTCGTTCGTTTTTGTACGTTTGGTGGCTAAGGTTTTTGGGTTTCACGATTAGGCCTATTGAGCATTACATAAAACCATAATTCATAAGTGAATCATGAGCACATAGAAATCTATTTATATCTGAAAAACAGGAGCAATGACACATTATAAAGTAAATCTGGAGCATTAAAGGATCAAGCCATCCTCGTATGGATATATATATATTAAGTAAATTATAAATAGTTAAGTAAATTTATTTAATATTAAAGTATTGTATATTATTTATAAATTTAATTTCATTATAAAAATATTTAATAGTTAAATAAATTATAAATACATAAATATATATGTGTGTGTGTATATATATATATATATATATATATATATATATATATATATATATATATATAAATATACATGAATTTATATAATCTTTTTTTTTATTTTAAATATTTTAAGTATAATATAGTTTTTTTAAATATAATTTAATTATAAAAATATTTAATAGTTAAAAAAATTATATATATATATATATATATATATATATATATATATATATATATATATATATATATATATTTATATAATATTATTTTTTTATTTTAAATATTTTAAGTATAGTATATTATTTATAAATATAATTTAAATATAAAAATATTTAAAAGTTAAATAAATTATAAATAAAAATATAAATATAAGTATATATATATATATATATATATATATATATATATATATATATAATATTATTTTTTAGTTTTAAATGTTTTAAGAATAGTATATTATTTATAAATATAATTTAATTATAAAAATATTTAATAATTAAATAAATTTTAAATAAAAATATTTGATCAATGGGTTTATCATTGGATCAAGGATTGACCATTTTGACCAAAGTTCACTTTTTGGTCAGAGATTAACTTTTTGGGTCAATAATTGGTCATTAATTCAAAAATTGACTATTTTGACCAAAATTGGCTTTTTGGTCAAAAGTTCACCTATTGGATCAATGGGCTTGCCATAGGATCAAGGATTGACCATTTTGACCAAAGTTAACTTTTTGGTCAAAGATTGACTTATTGGATCATTAATTCAAAAATTATTTATTTTGACCAAAATTGACTTTTTGGTCAAATGTTGACCTATTAGGCCAATGGGTTGGTATTGGGTCAAGGATTAACCATTTTGACCAAAGTTGACTTTTTCGTCAAAAGATGACATATTGGGTCAATGGGTTGGGCATTAGGTCAAAGATTAACCATCTGGACCAAAATTGAGTTTTTTGTCAGAGATTAGTTTACTGGGTCAAAAATTGGTCATTAAGTCAAAAATTGACTATTTTAATCAAAATTGACTTTTTGGTCAAAAGTTAACCTATTGGGTCAATGAGTTGGTCATTGGGTTAAGGATTGATTATTTTGACCAAAGTTGTCTTTTGGTCAAAATTTGACCTATTTAGGTCAATGAGGTGGTCAGTAGGTCAAAAATTGACAATTTTGAGCAAAATTGATTTTTTGGTCGAAAGTCGACTTATCGGGTCAATAGGTTGGTCATTAGGTCAAGGATTAATCATTTTGGCTAAAGTTGACTTTTTAGTCAAAAGTTAACAAATCGGTCAATCGGTTGGTCATTGGATGAAGGATTAAACATTTTCACCAAAGTTGACATTTAGGTCATTGTGTCGAAATTGACCATTTCGACTAAATTCGACTTTTGGTCAAAAGTTGACCTTTTGGGACGATGAGGTGGTCATTAGGTCGAAAATTGACAATTTTGACCAAAATTGACTTTTTTGTTCAAAAGTTGACCTAATGGATCAATAATTGGTAATTATGTCAAAAAATTTACTATTTTGACCAAAATTAACTTTTTAGTCGAAAGTTGATCTATTGGGTCAGTGGGTTGGTTATTGGGTCAAGGATTGACAATTATGACCAAAATTGACTCTTTGGTCAAAGATTTACTTATTGGGTTAATAATTGGTCATTAGGTCAAAACTTAATTATTTTGAACAAAAAGTTGACTTTTTGGTCAAAATTTGACCAATTTGGCCAGCGGGTTTATCATTGGGTTAAAAATTGACGATTTTGACTAAAGTTGACTTTTGGTCCAAAGTCGATCTATTTGGTTAATGAGAGTCATTTGGTCAAAATTGATTATTTTGATCAAAATTAACTTTTTGGTCCAAAGTCGACTTATTGGGTCAATGGGTTGGTTATTGGGTTAAGGTTTGACCATTTTGATTAAAGTTGACTTTTTGGTCAAAAGTTAACCTATTGTGTCAATGGGTTGGTCATTGGGTCGGAAATTGACCATTTTAACTAAAGTTTACTTTTTGGTCAAAAGTTCACCTATTAGGTCAATGGGTTTGTCATTAGGTC
>JAKZJZ010000224.1:22500-27500 GCA_022702705.1 Papilionanthe hookeriana x Papilionanthe teres
GCCGGTGCCCTCTCCTCCAGAGTTGTCTTTATCTACCACCCCCTTCCCAACTCAAACTTCTCATCGTCGCTCGATCTCTTAGTCGCTCCCTATCTCAAACCGAACTATTGATGGTCGGTTTGGTTCGGTGGAATTTTTATAGTTGTATCTTTCTTATGCGGTTTTTTTGTTTTATATTTTTTGAGATGACTTTTGACTTGTTATGTGTTTGGGGCCACTTCTCCATGGTTATGTACTAATGTTTCCACTCTAACATGTAGGGGGCCTCTTGTAGCCCTTTCTTAATATATATATATATATATATATAATATTATTTTTTTAATTTAAATATTTTAAGTAAAGTATATTATTTATAAATATAATTTAATTATAAAAATATTTAATAATTAAGAAAATTATAAATAAATATATATATATATATAGAGGCACATAAATACCTATTTATATATATAAAAAAATTTATTTAGCATTATTTTTTTATTTTAAATATTTTAAGTATAATATATTACTAATAAATATAATTTAATTAGAAAATTATTTAATTGTTAAGAAAATGATAAATAAATAAATATTTAAATATTTATAAATGTATATACATATATTTATTTATATATAAATATATTTATTTATTTAATATTATTTTTTTAATAAAATATATATAGGTATATATAAATATATATATAGATATGTATATATTTTTTTATTTTTTTTTATATTTTAAGTATAGTATATTATTTAAAAATATAATTTAATCATAAAATAATTAATAGTTAAATAATTTATAAATAAATAAATTAATATCCGTATATATATATATATATATATATATATATATATATATATATATATATATATATATATATATATATATATATATATATATATATATATATATAATACTCAAAACATAACAAATTAGGTCAATTGGTTGGTCATTGGATGAAGGATTGAACATTTTCACCAAAGTTGACATTTACGTTATTGCGTTAGAAATTGACCATTTTGACCAAATTTGACTTTTGGTCAAAAGTTGACCTTTTCAGGTCAATGAGGTGGTTATTAGATCGAAAATCGACAATTTCGACTAAAATCGACTTTTTTGTTCAAAAGTCGACCTAATGGGTCAATAATTCGGTAATTATGTCAAAAATTTACTATTTCGACCAAAATTAACTTTTTAGTCTAAAGTCGATCTATCGGTCGATGGGTTAGTTATTGGGTCAAGGATCGACAATTATGACCAAAGTCGACTTTTTAGTCAAAGATTTACTTATCGGGTTAATAATCGGTCATGAGGTCGAAAATTGTCTATTTCGACCAAAAAGTTGACTTTTTGGTCAAAATTTGACTAATTCGGCCATCTGGTTGTTCATCGGGTCAAAAATCGACTATTTTGACCAAAGTCGACTTTTTACCAAAAGTCGACCTATTCGGTTAATGGGGGCCATTAGTCAAAATTTAATTATTTGACCAAAATTGACTTTTTGGTCAAAAGTTGACATATTGGGTCAATGGGTTGGTTATTGGGTCAAGGTTTTTGACCAAAGTTGACTTTTTGCTCAAAAGTTAACCTATCGGATCAATGGGTTGGTCATTGGGTCAGAAATTGACCATTTTAACTAAAGTTGACTTTTTGGTCAAAAGTTGACCTACTAGGTCAATGGGTTGGTCATTAGGTCAAGGATAGACCATTTTGACCAAAGTCGACTTTTGGTCGTAGATCGCTTCATCGGGTCAATTATAAGTCATTTGGTAAAAAATTGACTATTTTGACCAAGATTGATTTTTTTGTCAAACGTTAACCTGCTGGATCAATGTGTTGGTCGTTGGGTCAAAAATTGATCATTTTGACCAAAGTTGACTTTTTGGTCAAAAGTTAACCTATTGGGTCAATGGTTGGTCATTGGGTCAAGGATTGATCATTTTGACCATAGTTGATTTTTTAGTCAGATATTAACTTATTGGGTCTAAAATTGGTCATTAGGTCAAAAATTGATTATTTTAACCAAAATTAAATTTTTTGTAAAAAGTTTACCCATTGGTCAACTCAATGGCATTGGGTCGAAATCGACCATTTTGACCAAAGTCGACTTTTGGTCCAAAGTTGACCTATTTGGTCAATGAGTTGGTAATCGGGTCAAGATTCGACCATTTTGATCGAAGAAAACTTTTTTGTCAAAATTTGATATATTGGGTCAACAGTAAGTCATTGGATCGAAAATCGACCATTTTGACCAAAGTCGACTTTTTGGTCAAAAGTCGACCTATCGGGTTAATGGGAGGTCATTAGGTCAAAAATCGATTATTTTGACTAAAATCGACTTTTTGGTCAAAAGTTGTCTCCGTTGGGTCAATGTGTTTATTATCAGGTGAAGGATCGATTATTTTGACAAAATTAACTTCTTGGTCGAGATCGACTTATTCGGTCATTAATCGGTCATTAGGTCAAAAATCGACCATTTTGACCAAGATTGATTTTTGGTCAAAAGTTAACCTATTGGGTCAACGGGGAGGTCATCGGGTCGAAATCGACCATTTCGACCAAAGTTGACTTTTTGGTCAAAAGTCGACATATTTGCCAATGTGTCGGTAATCGGATCAAGAAGTCGACCATTTTTTACCAAAGATGACTTTTTTAGTTAAATGATGACCTATCGGGTCAATAGGTCGGTCATCGGGTCAAAAATTGTCCATTTTGACCAAAGTTGATTTTTTGCCAAAAGTTGACCTATCAGATCAATGGGTGGTCATTCGTCAGAATCGATTATTTTCGACCAAAATTAACTTTTTGGTCAAAAGTTAACCTATCGGGTCTATGGGTTCATTATTGGATCAAGGATCGACCATTTTGATTAAAGTTGATTATTTGGTAAGAGATCGACATATCGGGTCAATAATCGGTCATTAATTCAAAAATTTTTTATTTTGATCGAAATCGACTTTTTGGTCAAATGTCGATCTATTGTAGCAATGGGTCAGTCATTGCGTCAAGGATTGATCATTTTGACCAAAGTCGACTTTTCGGTCAAAAGATGTCCTATCGAGTCAATGGGTCAGCATTAGTCAAAGATTAACCATCTTGACCAATGTCGACTTTTTTGATAGAGATTGGTTTTCGGGTCAAAAATCGGTCATTAGTCAAAAATCGACTATTTTAATTAAAATCGACTTTTCGTCAAAGTCGACATATCGGTCAATGGGTCGGTCATCGGGTTAAGGATCGACAATTTCGATTAAAGTAGTCTTTTGGTCAAACTTCGACCTTTTTAGGTCAATGAGGCTGCTCAGTAGATCAAAAATCGATAATTTTCGAGCAAAATCGACTTTTGGTCAAAAATCGACCTATCGGGTCAATAGGTCGGCTATCGGTCAAGGATTAACTATTTTGGCCAATGTCGATTTTTTAGTCAAAAGTTAAAAATTAGTCAATGGGTTAGTCATTAGATGAAGGATCGACCTTTTTCACCAAAGTCGACATTGTAGTCATCGTGGTCGAAATCGACCATTTTGACCCAATTCGACTTTTTGGTCAAAAGTTGACCTTTTGGGTCAATGAGGTAGTCATTAGGTCAAAAATTACTAATTTTGACCAAAATCGGCTTTTTGTTCAAAAGTCGATCTATTGGGTCAATAATCGGCAATTAGGTAACAAATTTACTATTTTGACCAAAATTAACTTTTTGGACAAAAGTTGATCTATCGGGTCATGGGTTAGTTATCGGTCAAGGATTTAAGCATTTTGACTAAATTTATCTTTTTGTTCAAAAGTCGATATGTCGGTCAATGAGTTTGTCATCGGGTCAAGGATCGATAATTATGACCAAAGTCGATTTTCTACGTTAGAGATTTACTTATCGAGTCAATAATTGGTCATTATGTCCAAAATTATCTATTTTGACCTAAAAGTTGACTTTTCGGTCAAAATTTGACCAATTTAGTCAATGGGTTGATCATCGGGTCAAAAATCGACCATTTTGACCAAAGTCAATTTTTGGTCAAAAGTTAACCTATTTGGTCAATGGGCATCATTAGGTAAAAAATCGACTATTTTGACCAAAATTAACTTTTTGGTCAAAATTCGACTTATCGGGCAATGGGTTTGTTATCGGGTCAATCATCGACCATTTTGTCCAAAGTCGACATTTCGGTCGAGATCGACTTATCGGGTCAATAATCGGTCATTAATTCAAAAATCGACTATTTTGGTCATTAGTTCAAAAATTAATTTTTTGACCAAAATTAAATTTTTGGTCAAAAGTTGATCCATTGGGTCAACGGGGACGTCATTATGTCAGAAGTTGACCATTTTTACTAAAATTAACTTTTTTGGTCAAAAGTTCAACAATTTTGGTCAAAAGTTGACTTATTGGGTCAATTGGTGGTCATTCAGTCAAAAATTGACTATTTTGATCAAAATTGACTATTTGGTCAAAAGTCGACCTATTGGGTCAATGGGTTTCATTATCGGGTTAACGATCGAAAATTTCGACCAAAGTCGACTTTTTGGTCGGAGATTAACTTTTTGAGTGAATAATTGGTCATTAGATAAAAAATTAACTATTTTGACCAAAATTTACTTTTTAGTCAAAAACCGACCTATTGGGTCAATGGGTTGGTCATTGGGTTAGAAATTGTCCATTTTGACCAAAGATTACTTTTTGGTCAAAAGTTGACCTATTTTGACAAAAATTGAATTTTTGGTCAAAAGTTAACCTATCGATCAATCTAGGCGGTCATTGGGTAAGATATTGACTATATTGACCAAAGTTGACCTATTTGGTCAATGAGTTGGTGATTGGATCAAGAATTGACCATTTGGACCAAAGATGACTTTTTTGTCAAAAGTAGACCCATTGGGTCATTGGGCTAAAACATGACAATGTTAACCAAAGTTGACTTTTTGGTCAAAAGTTGACCTATTTGGTCAATGAGTTGGTAATTGGGTCAAGAATTAACAATTTTGACCGAAGATGACTTTTTGGTCAAAAAGTTGATCTATC
>JAKZJZ010000224.1:32500-45000 GCA_022702705.1 Papilionanthe hookeriana x Papilionanthe teres
GAAATCGATCGCTTTAACTAAAGTCGACTTTTTGGTCAAAAGTTCACCTATCGGGTCCATGGGTTTGTCATTGGGTCAAAGATTAACCATTTTGACCAAAGTCGACTTTTTGGTCGGAGATCGGCTTACTAGGTCAATTATCGGTCATTTCGTCAAAAATCGATCTATTTTAACCAAAATCGAATTTTTTGTCAAAAGTTAACCCATCGGGTCAATGAGGTGGTCATTGGATCGTGAATCGACCATTTTGACCAAAGATGACTTTTTGTCAAAAGTTGACTTACCGAGTCAATGGGTTGACTATCGGGTCAATGATGACTATTTTGACTAAAGTCGATTTTTCGTCGAGAGATCGGCTCATCGGGTTAATAATTGGTCATTAGGTCAAAACTCGGCTATTTTGTCCAAAATTGATTTTTTGGTCAAACTTCGACCTTCTAGGTCAATGTGTCAGTCATCGGGTCAAAAATCGATCATTTAGACCAAAGTCGGCTTTTCGGTCAAAAGTCAATTTATCGGTCAATAGGTTCGTCTATCGGTCAAAGATTGATCATTTTGACCATAGTCGATTTTTGGTCGGATATTGACTTATCGGGTCTAAAATCGGTCATTAGGTCAAAAATCGATTATTTCGACCAAAATTAAATTTTTTGTCAAAAGTTTACCCATTAGTCAATCAGGGCTAACTGGTCGGAATCGACTATTTTGACCAAAGTCGATTTTTTCGTCAAAAGTCAATCTATTTGGTAAATGAGTTGGTAATCGGGTCAAGATTCGACCATTCTGATCAAGAAAACTTTTTGGTCAAAATTTGATATATCGGGTCAATCCAGTAAGCTATTTCGTCAAAAATCGACCATTTTCGACCAAAGTCGATTTTTGGTCAAAAGTTAACCTATCAGGTTATTGGGTGGACATTAGGTAAAAAATCGACTATTTTGACCAAAATCGACTTTTGGTCAAAAGTTGTCCTGTCGGTCAATGTGTTCGTTATTAGTAAAAGATCGATTATTTTGATCAAAATTAACTTTTTCGGTCGAGATCGACTTATTTGGTCATTAATCGTCATTAGGTCAAAATCGATTATTTTTGACCAAGATTAAATTTTTGGTCAAAAGTTAACCCATTGGGTCAACTGGGAGGTCATCAGGTCGAATCGACCATTTTGACCAAAGTCGTCTTTTCGTCAAAAGTCGACATATTCGCCAATGTGTTGTAATCGGATCAAGAAGTTGACCATTTTTACCAAAGATGACTTTTTTGGTCAAAAGATGACCTAATGGGTCAATGGGTTGGTCATTGGGTCAAAAATTATCCATTTTGACAAAAGTTGACTTTTTGGGTCAATGGGTGGTCATTTAGTCAAAAATTGACTATTTTGACAAAAATTAGCTTCTTGGTCAAAAGTTAACCTATTGGGTCAATGGTTTGTCATTGGATCAAGGATTAACCATTTTAACCAAAGTTAACTTTTTGGTCAGAGATTGACTCATTGGGTCATTAATTCAAAAATTGTTTATTTTGAGCAAAATCGACTTTTCGTCAAATGTTCATCTACGATATTTTGTAGTTTCGTGTGTTGTATTTCGAAAAGGAGGTCGCCTTATGTAAATCGTCAATGAATTTTAGATTTTTAAATTTTATTTAAATATATATATAATTTAGAAATTAGTATTTGATTTTGAAAATAATTTTAAGATATGAAATCAAACCGACCTCACATCCCAGATAGTTTGTATAAATGAGCACCGCATCACAAGCCGTGTATCTATCCCGAAGAATGTACACACTCGTTCGGTGATGGGGCTCGATTAAATAAACTAGAAGATTTGTGACATCCGTTTGGTCCGCGAACCAATTTCATAAGCCGACAAATTCCCCCGCTTAATATAAATGAATTAAGCATGGTTTATATTACTCGGGTTCTTAAAATTCTCTATAAGGGCAAGCCCCTATAGCTTAATTACATCTGAAGTGACGGGAACCACTTAAGAAAACTCTCGATAATAATCGCACTTCGCTTTCAAGAATCTCAAAGTTTAAGTTTTCAAGGGATTGAATTTTCGAATTTCAATAAGGAATGGATCAAGTTTGGAACATTTTATTTTGGGAATTCAAAGAAAGAAAGGTAGGAGAAATTACGTATTCGAAGTGAACTTCGGTAATTTCCCGACTATCCTATTGTTCGGCTTCGAATTTAGGAAAGTTCTAATGTTTATTTAATGTTTTGATCTCGTCAATTTTAATTAATTAGGACTTATATTCGTATGACACAATCATACAAACAAATTTCGAAGATGTGAGGGTTTATGTCGTGTCGAACGACTACCTCGAGTCCTAAGGCCGGTTAGAGGCTTAATATGCAATGCAAATGCCTAACAAAAGGTCGAGGATTTATGTCGCACTAGTGCAAACTATCTCAAAGTCCTATGGTTCGGTTATTCAATTCTAAGAAAGTTTTACTAAAGTAGACTCGTGTTTTGCCGATGATGATGGCCGTGCCGCCCACTATGCTCCGAGCTTCTTGTTGTTGCGAGGTTTAGTTTTGAAGATTGTAATCAAAAGAGAAGAGAGAAGTTTGGTTTTAGAAATCTTAAAGTCCAAGTGTTTTTTTATGTTTTAATTAAAACAAATCTTAAAGTTGATTATAACAACACCGGCTAAGATCCCACTGGTTCCATCCTTCCGCATCGTTATTTTTATCTGATTCACTTAGCCCGCATGAATTTGCTAAACTCAACTAAATGAGTTCCACACTTTCATTTAGACCGCGTGAAATCCCGTTAGCAACACGTAGGTTACATCATCCGAGGTATTCCCGATCATCCAACAAGACGTTTTAATTTAGTTATAATCGTAGTTTTGTATTCCGTTTGTGATTAAATTTCGAGTTGTTTTATATTTCGAAATGTTGTGGCGGTGAGTTTTATCTCTGTAATGACTTTTAATTTAGTTTTGGTTTCTGGTTTTAGGGCTTTCCTAAAGGTGTGGGTTTTCATGCAACAATTGTTTATCAAGCAAGAAAAGTAAGTGCGATGCAATTAAGTAAATTGCAAGGAGGTAAATTGTAAATAAAATAAAAGCGTACCTGGAGGGTCTTCCCGTCATCTCAAGCTACACTTAAACACAATTTAGGATATTTTAATCATTTAAAGCTAGTTCTAGTAAAGCTAAGGGAAGGGTTATGGTTTTCTACCAAGTTCCTAATCCTATAGCTAATCATTTCCTATGACGTCTAGGTTCTTGTGTTTTAGTTCGAGGACGATTTTTTCATCAAAGAACAATTAAGTTCAATTGTTCTTATAAACATCCTATCATATCGAGGAAGTGCTTAAGACGAATCTTAAACATCTTTTCAATACCTCTAGGATTGTTTTAAGTCCAAGAGAATTTAATTATACAAAATGAATTAATCATCCAGAGTTTCAAGTTTCGTTATCTTGCTCAGATGAACTAGTGACATTTGAATATCCTATGAGTGAAGTAACACTTCACTTAACACTCCATTTAGGAGTTATGACAACATGAGCTTTCGAGGGCAAATCGATATTCAAGTGATTTGTGCTTCCATTTAATTTCAATTAACGGGTTTAAGTTCTGAATAGTTGTCCAAGTTGTTTTAGATTTACTTTTGAATTCTTTATGTCTTAAGTGATGTTATATTTAATTCAATTCAATTTAATTTTAATTTTAATTTAATTTGCTCTGGTTTTAATTTTAATTTAATTTTATTTATTTAATTTTAATTTAATTTTAACTTGATTTTATTTATTATTTTAATTTAATTTAATTTAATTTAATATGTTTTAATTTAATTTAATTTAATGTGATTTAATTTAATTTCATTTAATTTTAATTTAATTTAAATTTTAATTTGGTTTTATTTTTAATTTTAATTTAAATTTAAATTTTAACTTAATTTTATATTATTATTATTATTTTTTTAATTTTAATTTAATATTTTATTATTATTTTTTTTAATGCTTTAGTGGATGATTTAATTTTAATTGTTAAAGTATTAATTTAATCGAAGTTTTAAAAGGATTTAGTTTAAATGTTTTAATTTTTAATTTAATGATTAAGAATTTTAAGTTTTGAATTTGGATTATCATTTTAATTAGGAATCGAATATTATCGAGGTGATTAATTTAGGGATTCTTGAATTAAAGAATAAATTTCTTCCTAATAACATCCCTATTTTAATAATTCTAATTTTTTATTATTCTTCCAAATTTAATTAATTATTTAATTAAGGTTTATTTTGATTACTTTCAAATTACTTGGTAGGTTTCTACCCTTTAAATACCTAAGTTTCAAACATCCAAAATCAACTTAATATCAAATATTTTACCCATCCTTTTAATTAAACCTAAAATTTTTAATTATAGGTTAAAATTTTAATTACCATTTTGCCCTTTAAACTTACTAATTTCATAACTCACTAAATTGAGCTTAAATTAATTTGAAATTTTTATGTGACTTCACTCATATGTCAATCAAGACATTAGAGGAGAAAATGTGATTTTTCTGTATTTAATTTATTTATATAATTATTTTTGGTGGAAAATGAGAATTTTCAAAGAAAATTTAATAACATGACCAAGGAAACGTTTCTGTCCTTAAGAAAATTATGGGACATTCCTAATGACTAGAAGACCACTTGGACCAATTTTGGTGATTTTTTGAATTATATTATTTTTATTATAATTATTTTGAATTTTGGAGTATTAATTAATTTAAAAATAAAATAAAGGTTGAAAAATGAATTTTATATTTTTCAAAAATCTCTCTAATATCAAGGAAACCAGAGAACCAATTTTTACAATTTTCTGATTTTTCTTTGATTTATTAGAATTATTTTAGTGGAAATGCTAGAAAATACATTTTTTAATTTTAAAATTACCTTAGGGCTTTAAAATTTAATATCTCATCATAGAGACTTAAGAAAAATATGGGGTTTGTTCCTAAATGATTAAAATCTAAAATGTGACATTTTGGTGAATTTTATTATTTTTGTGATTTTTATTATTTTTTAATTATTAAAAATATTAAAATAATGCAAAAAATCAACTTTTTTGGAAAATTGCAATTTTAATTTTCTTAAATTCCCCTAATATCGTAGAGGCTCCAAAACCAATTTGGTGAATTTTTGAAAAGGATTTTGAAAGTTATGAATTTTTAAAGTTTAAATTTGGCAAAATGACTTAATCAACCCATTTGATAGGGCTAACCAAGTCCAATTAACTTCAAACTTTTATGGTGGGTTCCTCTGATCCTAAAGGTCAGTGGAGAATTTATTTCAAGTCAATTTGATGTATGATTAGCTCTAATTAATTAAAGCTCCATTTTGGGTGTTTAAGCCACTTAGGGTCATATAAGCTGAGTTAACTCAAAAACCATTTTCCCTAGTGGTCCTCTCGGTCATAAGAAACATCACCAAATTTTCCTAGAATTTATTTCACAACATGCTAATTATTAGAATTAAAATACTCGTAATAGTGACCTAGAATTGAAAAATCAATAACTCTTCATAGGTGGCCTCGACTTTAGAAAATTCGTAGAATGTTCCCAAATTCAGAGGCTTCAAAAGCCCTATGGTCTCATGCCATGGTGAATTGTATACATGCATGGAGAATTGAAATAGTGCGAGAGTAAATAAATAATTAAAAATAAAATACTTGATGAAATTAAATGATTTCTTTTCCACATTATTCTCCTCTGTTCACCGAGCAAGAGGGTATTTTTATTTTATTTTTCTCGATTTTCCTACACAAAGTTATGCATTTTCGAAGTTTAGTGGAATTAAATAAATCAAAATTACCCTAATTTCCTACTAATCCACGCGCGCCCGCTCAACCTAAGCATCTCCGAAACGCCGCGCGTCGTCTTCTCGATTCGGCACGCCCATCCGACTCGCCGCTCCAGGGCCCCGCGGTTCACGTACCATCGCGTCGTCCGGCTCAATCCGTACCGTCCGCTCGATACACGCTCGATCCGACGGCTCCCGCTCATCGTCTACGACCGGTGTGCACCCGTGACCGTCAACCTTCTAACCCTAATTTCTCACTCGATTCTCAACGGATTTTCGTGTTCTTATGCTTCTATGGATTCGTCTTCGAGGAGACGAACACATCCATACGGTAAACATGTATTGAAATCGACTCAAATTAAATAGAGAATCTCCGTAAGCTCGGGAAGAAGAGTGAGTCCATACCTTTGCTCGCAGAAGTGAAGCTTCGATCCGAGAGTCGTGTCACCTTCGATCGGGTTCAAGCAAGCTCCGGATGAAGTTCCTTGGCCCGGTGAATTGTCTAGTATGATTTCGACCAAGCCCGATCACAAAGCTTGGAGGCCGGAAGCAATGGCCGGCTTCGGGTGAGGGGGCTTTTGCCGGTAAACTTCTTCTCTGGTCCGGTGAAGGTGTAGGACCAATCAATTCGGGGATCGACTCACCGCGAAGAAGTGTCCCGGTTTTTATGCTCGAAATTCGAACTCAAAATCGAGCTCAACTTGCAGGAATTGGGCTGGAATCCAGCGGAATCAAATGCTCTATGTGTGGAGAGCGGTCCGGAATGATTTTGCGTAGTTTCCTTAAGGTTGGTTCAAGACCTCTCCCATGGCCGAGAGGGGTGGGGTTTGAATCAGAGAGGTCGGAGTGCCTCCTGTGGGAGTTAGGGCTCGGGATCACCTGCTAGGTCAAAGGAAGAACAGCACATGGCAGCTGACTGGACTCGGGCGGCTCAAGCAAGGGAGAATTTCAATGTTCGGCTCACATGCGAGCTCTGCGTGTGGTGTTTTTCGGCGATCCGAGCGGCCGGCCTACAGGCATGGGTCACCCTCGTGTCCAGTGGGTCGTGGCTGGAGGTTCGTGCAATCAATTGGCAATGGACATGTGTAAAGGGCTTGGATTAAAATGGTATGGGGAGAGGCTCATTTTGGGTCGATTTTGGTCAACTCATGTAATCGGGCTTGGTGCACCCACCAAGGGACCGATCTGGCCGAGGAGGTCGATGAGTCACCTAGAAAGGGTAAGTGAAGTCACCATCCATGAATATTTGGATTAATCATGGATTAAGGTGAAGCATTAAAAGGGTTAAAACCTTTTTAAGGGGGTTTAAAAAGAGGCTCCTCCTTTTGCAATTAATGGTATGATGATGTGTAAAGTGAATCCCATGGCTTCATGTGGCTTGTGCATGGCTTCAAGGCTTGCTCATGGCTTGGGAATGGCTTGGCTTACTTGCATGAGAAAGGGATTTTGAGATTTTTGGCATTTAGGGGTGATTTGTCATGAGGCTTGATTTGGAATCATTTGATGATTGATTTAGGACTTAAGGGATGATATCAATTAATGGGGTGATGAAAAGAATGTCATATGGGCTTTAGCATGAAGTTTGGGCCTTTGAAATTTAGTGAAGATGGGCTTTTAAAATGGTTTAGGGAAGTGGGCTTTTGGATTTTAAAATGGATTTTAGGATGAAATTTTGGTGAAGGCTTGGGCCTAATAATTGTTGGGTTTGGTTTAGGGGTATGTCATGAATGATTTGAAATGAGTTTGGAATGATTTGGGTTTGAATGGGGTCGGATTTGACCTCTTTGGTAAATGGGCCAATGTAGGTCAAATTGGGCTAACTTGGGCCAATGTTGGGCTAGGGTTGAAATTGATGTAAAATTAATGTTGGGAAATGTTTATGGGAGTGTTTCAAAGAGGATTTCGGCTTTGGTTGGGTTTTGATTTTGGGGTTTGGGCTTATTTGGGTTAGGTTTGGGTTTAGGTCAAAATTGGGCCTTTTAGCTTTGGGTTGAATTTGAGTGGGGTTTGGTTCTAAATTTTGGGTAAATCATGTTAGTGTTTTGTTTGTGGGGATGTTAAGGAAGGTTTAGAAAAGGTTCGGGGTTAATTGGAGTCGAATCGGGTTAGTTTGGGCTAAGCTCGGGTCATGGGTCCAAATCGGGCTTTAAGGTCAAAAGTGAAATTGGATTCAAATGCCAATCAAATTGGACTTGGATTTGGTCTAGATTGGTGTTAGTGGATGTCGAATTGAAGTTTATAATTGAATCGGACCAGAATTTGGATCAATCGGGTAGGTTTGGTTTGACATCGGGTTTATTTTGGGTTAAAAATGGGTCAAATTGGGGATTTTGACAAAGGTGGAGTAAATTGACAAAATTGGCCCATGGTGTAGTTGGAAAAAATGAAATTGGGAATATTTGGAATTTTCTGGAATTTTCTGGGAATTTTCTGAATTTTGGATTTTTTGGCTAAGAGGGGCATTTTGGGTATTTGGAGGGTATTGGGAGGTATTTTTGGAATTTTTGGTATTTTTGGCTATGAATGGTCAATTTGAGTAATGTGGGAATGTTTGGGATTGGTCTTGGGGAATTTTGGGTAATTTAGGTGATTTTGCAAATTTTGGGTAGTTTCGACGGCATTTGGTAGGTTTGTAGGTCCGGGGTCCTGGGGTCAAAAATTGAAAATTTAGAAAATTGAAAATTTAGAAAATTGAAGATTGGGTAAATGTAAGTGGAATGATATCATTTTGGTTGAGCCATGAAGCCATATCAAGCCCACATGAGCCATGAAGGGACTCATTTGAGGCATTCACTATGATGTTCCTAAACCTCTTAGCAAGGGCTTAGTGGGTTAAGGACCATCCATGTGAATCACCTTCATGAGTCAGAGGTCAAGTTGGGTATGGGTGTGGTTTTAGGAGGTGTGTGAAAATATAGTGTATGAGTGTAGTGTGTGTGTAAGTCACCTCTCACTGCACTGAGCCACCTGTGGCGATCCTAAGGCCAAAGAGTCCCATAGAACTCATCCTTTAAACTTCCACATTTGATTTCAACCCTCTAGGTGATTAGGGGTCTACAATCAAGTTTGTGTAGTTTGCAGGGAGTTAAGAAGTGGTTTGAATTTCTAAGTGGTGGGTCCCAATTCTAATCCTCTAGGATAGTCAAAGGAAAAGCCTAAGGCTAGATCCTAAGTACTAAAGAGAGAAAAGAAGACCTCATAAAAAATGAGGTCAACAATGTTGACCTATTAGGCTAATGGGTTGGTCATTGGGTCAAGGATTGACCATTTTGACCAAAGTTGACTTTTTTGTCAAAAGATGACCTATTGGGTCAATGGGTTGGGCATTAGGTTAAAGATTAACCATCTTGACCAAAGTTGACTTTTTTGTCAAAAGATGACCTTTTGGGTCAATGGTTTGGGCATTAGGTCAAAGATTAACCATCTTGACAGAAGTTGACTTTTTGGTCCGAGATTGGTTTATCGGGTCAAAATTGGTCATTAAGTCAAAATCGACTATTTTAATCAAAATTGACTTTTCGGTCAAAAGTCGACTTATCGGGTTAATGAGTTGGTCATTGGGTTAAGGATTGACTATTTTGAGCAAAGCTGTCTATTGGTCAAAATTTGACCTATTTAGGTCAATGAGGCGGTTAGTAGGTCAAAAATTGATAATTTTGAGCAAAATTGACTTTTTGGTCAAAAGTTGACCTATTGGGTCAATAGGTTGGTCATTGGGTCAGGGATTAACCATTTTGGCCAAAGTTAATTTTTTAGACAAAGTTAACAAGTTGGGTCAATTGGTTGGTCATTGGATGAAGGATTGAACATTTTCACCAAAGTTGAAATTTAGGTCATTGTGTCAGAAATTGACAATTTTGACCAAATTTGACTTTTGGTTAAAAGTTGACCTTTTGGGTCAATGAAGTGGTCATTAGGTCAAAAATTGATAATTTTGACCAAAATTGACCTTTTTGTTCAAAAGTTGACCTAATAGGTTAATAATTGGTAATTATGTCAAAAATTTACTATTTTGACCAAAATTGACTTTTTAGTCAAAAGTCGGTCTATTGGTCAGTGAGTTGGTTATTGGGTCAAGGATTGATAATTATGACCAAAGTTGACTTTTTGGTCAAAGATTTACTTATTGGGTTAATAATTGGTCATTAGGTCAAAAATTGTCTATTTTGACCAAAAAGTTGACTTTTCGGTCAAAATATGACTAATTTGACAACGAAGTCAGTCATTTGGTCAAAAATTGACCATTTTGACCAAATTTGACTTTTGTCAAAAGTCGACTTATTTGGTTTATTGGGGTCATTAGGTCGAAATTCGATTATTTTAATCAAAATCGACTTTTTGGTCAAAGGTCGACATATCGAGTCAATGGGTCTAGTTATCGGGTCAAGGTTTGACATTTTGGACCAAAGTCGACATTTTGGTCAAAAGTTAACTTATCAGTCAATGGGTTGGTCATTGGGTCGGAAATTGACCATTTGCACTAAAGTTGACTTTGTGGTCAAAAGTTCACCTATTGAGTCAATGGGTTTGTCATTGGGTCAAAGATCGACCATTTTGACCAAGGTCGACTTTTGGTCGGAGATCGGCTATCGGGTCAATTATCGGTCATTCGGTCAGAAATCGACTATTTCGACAAAAATTGAATTTTTGTCAAAAGTTAACCTATCGGGTCAAAGGGTGGTCATATGATCGTGAATCGACCATTTTGACCAAAGATGACTTTTTGTCAAAAGTCGACTCTATCGGTCAATGGGTTGGTCATTATCGGGTCAAGGATAGACCATTTTGACCAAAGTCGACTTTTTGGTCGGAGATCGGCTTCATCGGGTTAATAATCGTCATCGGGTCAAAAATTGACTATTTTGATCAAAATTAATTTTTTTGTCAAACGTTGACCTACTAGGTCATTGTGTTGGTCGTTGGGTCAAAAAATGATCATTTTGACCAAAGTTAACTTTTTAGTCAAAAGTTGACTTATTGGGTCGATGGGTTGGTCATTGGGTCAAGGATTGATCATTTTGACTATAGTCGACTTTTTGGTCGGATATCGACTTATTGGGTCTAAAATTGGTCGTTAGGTCAAAAATCGATTATTTTGACCAAAATTAAATTTTTTGTCAAAAGTTTACCCATTAGGTCAACGGGGTACGATGGGTCGAAATTGACCATTTTGACCAAAGTTGACTTTTTGGTCAAAAGTTGAGTTATTTGGTCAATGAGTTGGTAATTCGGTCAAGATTTGACCATTTTGACCGAAGAAAACTTTTTGGTCAAAATTTGAGATATGAGGTCAACGAGAAGGTCATTGGGTAAAAAATTGACCATTTTGACCAAAGTTGACTTTTTGGACAAAAGTTGACTTATTGGGTTAATGGGTGGTCACTAGGTCAAAAATTGACTATTTTGACAAAAATTGACTTTTTGGTCAAAAGTTGTCCTGTTGGGTCAATGTGTTGTCATTGGGTGAAGGATTGATTATTTTGACAAAAATTAACTTTTTGGTCAGAGATTGACTTATTTGGTCATTAATTGGTCATTAGGTGACTATTTTGACAAAGATTGAATTTTTGGTCAAAAGTTAACCCATTGGATCAGAAATTGACCATTTTGACCAAAGTTGACTTTTTGGTCAAAAGTTAACATATTTGGCCAATGTGTTGGTAATTGGATCAAGAAGTTGACCATTTTTACCAAAGATGACTTTTGGTCAAAAGATGACCTATTGGGTCAATGGGTTGGTCATTGCGTCAAAAATTGTTCATTTTGACCAAAGTTGACTTTTTGGTCAAAAGTTGACCTATTGGGTCAATCGGTGGTCATTTGGTCAAAAATTGACTATTTTGACCAAAATTGGCTTTTTGGTCAAAAGTTGACCTATTGGGTCTATGGGTTTGTCATTGGATCAATAATTGACCATTTTGACTAAAGTTAACTATTTGGTCAGAGATTGACTTATTGGGTCAATATTGGTCATTAATTCAAAAATTTTTTATTTTGACCGAAATTGACTTTTTGGTTAAATGTTGACCTATTAGGTCATTAGGTTGGTCATTGGGACAATGATTGATCATTTTGACCAAAGTTGACTTTTTGGTCAAAAGATGTCCTATTGGGTCAATGGGTTGGGCATTAGGTCAAAGATTAACCATCTTGACCAAAGTCGACTTTTTGGATAGAGATTGGTTTCATCGGGTCGAAAATCGGTCATTAGGTCAAAATTGACTATTTTAATCAAAATTGACTTTTTGGTCAAAGTTGACATATTGGGTCAATGGGTTGGTCATTGAGTTAAGGATTGACAATTTTGACCAAAGTTTTCTTTTGGTCATAATTTGACCTATTTAGGTTAATGAGACGGTCAGTAGATCAAAAATTGACAATTTTGAGCAAAATTAATTGGATCAATAGGTTGGTCATTGGGTCTATGATTAACTATTTTGGCCAATGTTCACTTTTTAGTCAAATGTTAACAAATTGGGTCAATGGGATGGTCATTAGATGAAGGATTGACCATTTTCACCAAAGACGACATTTAGGTCATTGTGTCAGAAATTGACCATTTTGACCCAATTTAACTTTTTGGTCAAAAGTTGACCTTTTGGGTCAATGAGGTGGTCATTAGGTCAAAAATTGCCAATTTTGACCAAAATCGGCTTTTTTGTTCAAAGGTTGAGCTATTGGGTCAATAATT
>JAKZJZ010000224.1:55000-57500 GCA_022702705.1 Papilionanthe hookeriana x Papilionanthe teres
TATTGGGTCAATGGGTTGGGCATTAGGTCAAAGATTAACCACCTTGACCAAAGTTGCCTTTTTGGTCAGAGATTAGTTTACTCGGTCAAAAATGGTCAATAAGTCAAAAATTGACTATTTTAATCAAAATTGACTTTTAGGTCAAAAGTTGACATATTGGGTCAATGAGTTGGTCATTGAGTTAAGGATTCAGAATTTTGACCAAAGTTGTCTTTTGGTCAAAATTTGACCTATTTAGGTCAATTAAGCTGGTCAAGTAGGTCAAAAATCGACAATTTTGAGCAAAATTGACTTTCTGGTCAAAAGTCGACCTATTCGGTCAATAGGTTAGGTTATCGGGTCAAGGATTAACCATTTTCGCCAAAGCTTGATCTTTTAGTCAAAAGTTAACAAATCAGTCAATTTGCTGGTCATTGGATGAAGGATTGAACATTTTCACCAAAGTTCACATTTAGGTCATTGTGTAAGAAATTGACCATTTTGACCAAATTTGACTTGTGGTCAAAAGTTGGCCTTTTGGGTCAATGAGGTGGTCATTAGGTCAAAAATTGACAATTTTGACTAAAATTGAATTTTTTGTTCAAAAGTTGACCTAATGGATCAATAATTCGTAATTATGTCAAAAATTTACTATTTTGACCAAAATCGACTTTTTAGTCAAAAGTCGATCTATTGGGTCAGTGGGTTGGTTATTGGGTCAATGATTAACAATTATGACCAAAGTTGACTTTTTGGTCAAAGATTTATTTATTGGGTTAATAATTGGTGATTAGGTCAAAAATTGTCTATTTTAACTAAAAAGTTGACTTTTTGGTCAAAATAGGACTAATTTGGCCGGCAAGTTGGTCATTGGGTCAAAAATTAACCATTTTGACCAAAGTTGACTTTTTTGTCAAAAGTTGACCTATTTGGTTAATGGGGTCATTAGGTCGAAATTATGTCTATTTCGACTAAAATCGACTTTTGGTCAAAGGTTGATATATTGGGTCAATGGGTTGGTTATTGGGTCAAGGTTTGACCATTTTGACCAAAGTTGACTTTTTGGTCAAAAGTTAACCTATTGGGTCAATGAGTTTGGTCATTGGGTCAAGGATTGACAATTATGACCAAAGTTGACTTTTTGGTCAGAGATTTACATATTGGGTCAATAATTTGTCATTAGATAAAAAATTATCTATTTTGACCTAAAAAGTTGACTTTTCGGTCAAAATTTGACCAATTTAGTCAATGGGTTGATCATTGGGTCAAAAATTGACCATTTTGACCAAAGTTGACTTTTGGTTAAAAGTTGACATATTCAGTCAATGGGTGGTCATTAGGTCAAAAATTCATTATTTTGACCCAAATCGACTTTTGGTCGAAATTTAACTTATCGGGCAATGGGTTTGTCATTAGGTCAATCATTAACCATTTTGTCCAAAGTTGATTTTTGGTTAGAGATTGACTTTTTGGGTCAATAATTGGTCATTAATTCAAAAATTGATTATCTTGGTCATTAGGTCAAAAATTAATTATTTTGACCAAAATTAAATATTTGGTCAAAAGTTGACCCATTGGGTCAACTGACGGAGGTCATTATGTCGAAGTTGACCATTTTGACTAAAATTAACTTTTTTGGTCAAAAGTTGACTGATTTTAGTCAAAAGTTGACTTATTGGTCGAAAGTTGACTTATCATTTGACCAAAGTTGACTTTTTGGTCAAAAGTTGACATATTTTGGTCAAAAGTTGACTTATTGGTCAAAAGTTGACTTATCATTTGACCAAAGTTTACTTTTTGGTCAAAAGTTGACGTATTGGGTCAATTGGTGGTCATTCATAAAAAATTGACTATTTTTACCAAAATTGACTATTTGGTCAAAAGTTAACCTATTGGTCAATGGATTTGTCATTAGGTTAAGAATTGAATATTTTGACCAAAGTCGACTTTTTGGTCGAAGATTAACTTAATGAGTGAATAATCGGTCATTAGATCTAAAATTAACTATTTTGACCAAAATTTACTTTTTGGTCAAAAACTGACCTATTGGGTCAATGGGTTGGTCTTTGAGTCAATGGGTGGTCATTGGGTCAGAAATTGACCATTTGGACCAAAGATTACTTTTTTGTCAAAAGTTGACCTATTTTGACCGAAATTGAATTTTTGGTCAAAAGTTAACATATTAGGTCAACGAGGTGGTCATTGGGTTAGATATTAACTATTTTTACCAAAGTTGACTTTTGGTCAAAAGTTGACCTATTTGGTCAATGAGTTAGTAATTGGGTCAAGAATTGACCATTTTGATCAAAGATGACTTTTTGGTCAAAAGTATACCTATTAGGTCAATGGGATGGTCATTGGGTTAAAAATTGACCATTTTAACCAAAGTTGACTTTTTGGTCAAAAGTTGACCTATTTGTTTAATGAATTGGTATATTTATGTTTACATACATAAATATAGTATATGTAAATTTATCATATATATATATATATATATATATATATATATATATATATATAC
>JAKZJZ010000224.1:60000-63165 GCA_022702705.1 Papilionanthe hookeriana x Papilionanthe teres
CAAACATAGCAAAAACAGAGCACTAACAACACATATTAGGCCAAAGGAAACATAACAGAATAGCCCAGAGAACTTCGTTGCCGCAAGGTAGATGAACTTGTTAGCAAAAGGAACAAAGACGATGGGGCCACAGCAATGTACTGTAAATGCGATGCACGTAAAAGAAGTCGTGTAGAGCGGACCTGAAAAGAAAACAAACAAAATAGCCACCAGAGACAGCTCAGGGAGCCAAATCGCAGCAAAATTACGTCAGAACAAATATATGTCAGTGCGAAATCATTCTAGAAGTGTTTGAATTAATTGAAATATAAGCTCTTAATGAAAAAAAGAACAATAAGCAAGACTCATCAAACCCAACAATATAACCTCCCAGAAGGTGAACTAGTCAACATGACCCCAAGAAAAACAAAGTTTCCAAAGACAGTTCCGGCAAAAAAAAGTTAAAAGCTAAAAATACATGTGTGCGTGTGTATATATATATATAAAAGGGAAGCAAGAAGAGGCCTTATATATATATAAGGGAAGAAAGAAGAGGCATTGAAGCAACATAAACCAACGGCAGAGAGGGGGGAAGCTGGAAGTGTGAAAATAGCACCTGGAACTTTTCTCCAGCAATAATTGGCTACACCATATAACTTGGATCTCAAATACGTAGGTATATATATAAATATAGAAATATATATATATATATATGTATATATATATATATATATATATATATATATATATATATATATATATATAGTCATAGATTTATTTATATACAGGCATAATCTTATATATATATATATATATATATATATATATATATATATATATATATATATATATATATATGTATATAATTATAGAAATATGTAAAAATATATAAGCAAGCAAACCGGTAAAAGGCAGATAGCAGAAAACGGAACAACTGAGCATGAAGGAGCAGAAACCAGATATATAAAGATTGCTATACACACACATATATGTAAAATTATTTATATATGTAAGATTTATATATATATATATATATATATATATATATATATATATATATATATATATATATATATATCGTGTGTGTGTGTGTGTGTGTGTGTAAGCCTGTGCAATTAGGAGGAAATCAAACAGACAAACGACCAACGTCAAAAGAGTTTGCATAGTCTTTAGATAGCAAAATAAAATACGTCACACATGAACTGGATGGAATAGAAACCATGACATATAAAGATTGCTTCATATAAGGATTGTTGCATGTATTTTTATATATATAAAGCTATTTATATAAATATATTGAATATAAAATTATATAGATAAATATATATAAGTTTATATACCATAACTGTATATATAGAATTCATATATATATAAACAGCAATTTATATATATATATATATATATATATATATTGACATATGTATATCTATATATAGTTATGAAAAAATTTATACATTCATATCTATAAATATTTATGTATGTATATATAACAAAGGGGTAGTACCGAGTCATCGCTCAAATAAAGAATAAGAAGATCAAGAGAATCGAAGAATTGGTATATCCACGTTATCTCCATTGAGCAAAATCGATAGGTCCGGGGGCGGGTTAGTACCCACCAAAATCCGAGCGCTTAATGAACCGAGATTGCCAACCAATTAGCTGGTCTACTTCCTTCCCTGTAGATGAAATTCCAACTGACCGAGATATGAGAAATGATCTATTTAATGCGATTTATATAATATATAATATCCCACGGTATCAATATATTATTAGTTAAAGCTAGAAATAAATTGGACGAATCCACCTAAAAAATAACACAATGCCAATTCAAACGCACCACAATAGAAACCGCCAACATTAAGGCATGAGCTTCAGACTGCAATGGAGTGTCCACAATACAAGGGGAAGAAAAGAAGAGCATGCATTTTTTTTTCTGAATTATGAGCAAATCCACCAACCCCCATACGGGACGGTCTCCAACTCCCATCGACATTAAATTTAACCCAACCAGTATTGGGCGGCCGCCATCTCACCAAAATAGGGAGTTGCGGAGAGGTAACTGTCTCATGAACACTGTGGTCAAAATGTGCAATGCCCGAGAAGAAACTAGCCTTCATATTACTTAGCTTATAAACCTTGTTAACATAGGCCAAAAATGTTGGAGAAAGTAATATTGGAGGAAATCGAAGTGCATTTGTGATGAATGGCATTTCGTGCAATCCTTAAAAACCAGCAAATAATAAAATAATAGATGGTAAAAAAATGATTATGCCGGCGATCGAAAGCCCATAAGTCATTAAAATACTCACCCGGACGGACATAAGTGCCAAACCAACGACCCCCTTTCATCCAAATAGAACGACAGAAAGGATAAGTAATAAAAATGTGACGTAAAGACTCTTCCTCCATCTTACAAAAACATCATCTAGAAGCTAACCAAAGTCCTTTCAACTTAAGAATATCATCACAAGGCAAAACCTTATGAAAAATTCTCCAGGCTAAAAAATTCATCGAAGGGATTAAATCATGTGACCAAATGCTGTTACCCCAAGAGGTTGGCTGAAAATGATGTAAATGATAGTAAATCATCTTTGAGATAGTCCTATTTGATGCAAATTTCGTTATATGATAGTCAATCTTAGTCGAGTCAAAAGGGATGGTAGATATAAAGCTAGCATTATCTACCCCAACAAGTTGATGCAAAAGCGGGATATTCCAAGTGTGATCCTGCCAAACATCGGACAAAAGAAGATCGTCGTCAGCATCCGGTCCAGGAATAAAATGAACCGGAGACCAACTATCATGCCAAAATGATATGTTACTATTGCCCAAGTCCCAGTAAATAAGGTGTTTAGCCCAATCCCTGCAAGATAAGATTCGCTTCCACATTCTAGAATCACCATTCCTCCAGACAACGAGAGAAGGGAGACGATTCCTGCAATATTTATCATGCACTAAGGAAGACCATAACGAATCATGTTTACGAAAATTGAGCCAATGTTTGAATAAATTAATCTCAGCAATGTGGTGAAGTTGTTTGAATCCCAAACCACCGGCAGTGGTAGGTTGACATACTTTCATCCAAGAGCACCACTTTTTACCAGAGTACATACCCCCCCCCCCAAAGAAATTTATTAAAGCATCTCTCAATAATTTTTTGAGTGGTAATCTTATCGGGCAGGACTT
>JAKZJZ010002240.1:0-18832 GCA_022702705.1 Papilionanthe hookeriana x Papilionanthe teres
CTCGCTGGTCTAATTCTTTTCTTTCAACTGGAGGAAGAGTAACACTTCTTAAGAGTGTGTTAACTGCCTTCCCTCTTTATACTATGCAGATGATTAGAATGAAGAAATGTACACAAAAAAAGCTCTCCATTATATTCAATAAATTCCTTTAGGAAGGACAGCACAAGCAAATGCATTGGACCAATTGGGAGAAACTTTGTAAACCTGTGGATTGTGGTGGCTTAGGCTTTAAAAATTTTCAGCGAGTTGAGTTTAGCCTTTTACTGCAAGTTATGGATAAACTTTAGATCAGAGCACTCTTTGTGGTCTAAATTTATGAATGCCAAATACTGCAATACTTCTCATCCAAATATTATTCAGCTAAGACCTAGAGATTCTAGGACTTGGAAAGAGCTGCTGAAAGTAAGATGCCATGCAGAAAACTTATTTATCTGGGAAATTGGTAATGGCCAAGTTGATTTCTGGTTTGATACTTGGCTTTTTGATGAATCTCTTCAATCTTATTACAATAATAACTCTCCTATTAGAAAAGTTTCTGATTGCTGGAGTGAGGATGCTTGGGACTTACAGAAATTACAGAATTTTATTCCTGTTTCATTTCATAACAAAATTTTAAATATTCTAATTCACCCTGGGAATAATGATAGACTGATCACTAAAAATCCTCACAATCAAAGTCTATCCAAATTCATTCTGCATAACAATTTTATTTTTCAGAAAAATGATTGGGGAGTAAGCTTTGGAACAAATACATTACTCCTTCTATGTCTTTCTTTTGCTGGCCACTTTTTAAGGAGTTGTTACCAACTGATGATATCCTTAAGCTCAAGGGAATTTGGGGTCCATCTAGATGTCATTTTTGTCACTATGCTGAAGAAACCATTGATCATATCTTTCTGAATTGTGATTGGACTAAAAAGGTTTGGCAAGCTGTTTTATTTGCTGTGGGAAAACAGGTTTATCTTTCTGCTTGGAGTTCTATTCTTGATTGCTGAAATACTTGGAAATCCTATACTTATTATTTTATTCCATTCATCATCTTCTGGTTTTTATTGCTGGCTAGAAATGACTTTTTATTTAATAATAAAGTGCTCACTGCCAAATCTGTTATTACAAATTGTATTTCCTTTCTTAATAAGATACAGAACTGTTATCCTTCCCTTTCTCATAAATTTAAAAACAAAGTGATACTAGTTCTTTGGAGACCTCCTATCAGTCCATGGCTTAAAATCAACATTGATGGCAGTTTCAAGAGTTCTTCAGCTGGTATGGGTGTTCTTTGTAGAAATTCTAAAGGGAATTGTCTCTGGTTCCTTTCAGCTCCTATTTTTTGTCTTAATGCCTTAGAATCTGAAGTAATTGTTGTTTATTGGGGACTAAAAATTGCAACCATGCTTCATTACCAATTGGTGCATCTAGAAATCGATTCATTGCAGTTATTACAGATTTTATTATCAAATTCTTCTGTGCCTTGGTTTATCCAAATCTGGCTTAATAAGATTAAATTGCTCTCTTCCAATATCAAGGTGATTTGGAGTCATATTTATAGAGAGGACAATCAACCTGCTAATTGGCTAGCAACTATGGCTTCTTCATCTAGAGATGTTATTTTTAATTCCAATTGTTCTTCTTTTCCCTTTTTCAATTCTCTTTTACATGGGGATTTACTTCACAACCCTTATGTTAGATGTATTTGACTCTTTTTGAATAAAGTTTTATATATATATATATATATATATATATATATATATATATATATATATTCGGAAAATGAATACTATATGTGGATATGCCTTTAATGATTTTTAATTCCACCCTTCAATTTTATCAAAGGTTTGATATATATCCTTCAAATAAATATTATAGTAATAGTTTTGAAAATTATTTTTCAATAAAAGAAATTTATGTTTTGAAAAATAAAAGTTAAATCTTCTATTTTTCCAAAAATACAACATTTCCTACTCAATATAGTTTACTATATTTAAAATTTCTTTACTAAGAAAATTTTAACATTAAAATTTTCATCATTACTATGGATTTTAACTAATTTTTTATACTCATTTCTATATTCAAAAGTTTTCTCCCCTCATATAACTTCATATTCATAATTATTTTCAATCAAAAATCAAATTTTATTTATAGTATATTTGAGAATAAATAAAATTTTAGGTTTTGAAAAATGTTTTTAAATTCCCCCTAAAAATTAAAATATTAATTAAGATAAAACATTTAAGCATAAAAAATGATACATGGGTAAGAATTAAAACTAAAATAATATGCTTACAGGAATCTTCATAACCTAAATATGCAAGTATAACAATTTAAAAACAGGAGTAATAAAAAATCAAAGTTAAGTTTTTATATTTTTCATAAAATAGAAGTTTTAAAGGACTTCTAAAGTAGTGGAGGTTTTCAAAGAAAATACACACCAACATAACATAACAAAAATCACAAAATACTAGAAAATGTATGGTAGCAAATCTTAATATCAATCTTAATCATCATCCCCATCATCATCATCTCCCTCGTTCCAATCTATGGAAGGCACGTATGGAATATAATAAGGATGAGGAGGCATCTCAGTACTGTGATCTTCTCTAACCAGTTTGTCCATATATTGCTGATAATTCTCCTCATAATCATCATGTTTCTCAATGTATCTCCCAATATTTTCCACCTTCCCGTCACTATCCTTAACTTGTTCTCTGGTTAGACTTACTTTCTTCAAAATTTTCTGAAACAATCCTGTCTGCGAACCAGAAAACTCACCTCAAGATGATGATGCTTCCAAAGTAAAAGCACAAAAAGTAGAAGTAGAAAAACTAGGATCACTAACAAATCCTCCTTTCCAGCTAAATTTTGAATGCACAGTGTAGGTGTTTACATTTACACAGGTAATAGGTCTAAGTGGCTGAAGAACCTCTTCCCATGTTTCAAGCATAACACCAGGTTGCTCACAAATTGAGTGAATCAGGGAAAGAAATCCCATACCTGTACTAGTAACAGCTCTGGCACAGTTGATGATATAATTAAAAATAATTGCTCCAATGTTTATCGCCTTTCCCTGTTGAATACAATAATTAAGAACAACTCTTTCTCTCGTAAAATTGCTAACATGATTCAATGGTAATAAGTTAGATGAGATAAAATAATGACAAGCCTTGAAGGTGGCATTTAACTTTGAGGCTTGGAAATTCTCTCTCCTGTCATTTGTAATTTTCTAAAGACCTCCTTCCATCAGTCAGAAAATACATAATATCATCTAATTCTCTTTCTTTAGGATAATAATTTGCATAATAACAAAAACATTTCAGGAGGCAATAGGTGAAAGGTATTAATTACCACAAGAGAAAAATCAACTTATTGTCCTCGAACTATCACCAAATTTTCCTCTGTTGCAGGTAAGTTAACATAGAACTCTCTTACCACAGAAACAAGAGCAATAGAGGAGAAGCAAAGGTAATTTCTCCAATTTCTTTGAGCAATCATTTCATCAATATCTCCACCTTGTTTATTAAAAACTCGCTCATGAATCAACTTACGTGACGACATCACATTAACGTAAAGATCCTCAGCTCTAGAACTGACGAACTTGTTTGAATCAAATCTATCCTTTTCCTTCAAACATTTTAATTTTTGAGCCATTTCTAAAAATGCAAAAACATTCACCATAAATTCCAACTAAACTAAACATGCTAATCTAAACTTCTAAAGGCACAATCTACTTAATCCAAGCTATTCTTAAGCTTTTTCTTAAATTTTCACCATGAAAAGTGATTTTCAGATTTCTCAAGAATTTACTCAAAATATATGGTGAAAATCTAAATTTTTTGCTTAGGAGAAGTGCTCGTTCCTTAATTTTTTAAGAACTAACAAATTTTATCGAAGCCGACTCCAAATTGATCAAATTAAGTGAAGCCCTAGGAAGCTTATCGCAACTTTAGGAGGTTGAAGGTGACATTGGGGTAAGAAAATGTCAATTTTCTAGTTTTTAATGCCTATAAACTGGTTTTCGCCAACCAGCGCCTATGCACAAAAATTTAGTGCATAGCTGCGAGTGCTGTCGCTTATGCACTGAAGATTTGGCGCTTAGGCACAACCTTTCAGATTTTGATGATTAATTAGATTGCACTAATATGCCTAGTTAATCACCCTTAAATAATTTAAATAATTATTTTTACCCCATACACACTTAAATGCTCCAAACTCTAACTCGAATATCAATTGATTCACACAAACATATATTTCATTAAATTTAAAACACTCAATACAACTAAAAATTTTGATCCAAAATTCATGGATGAAATTTTTCAAAATAAAAGATCCATACACATATAACTAAACAAAAAACCACATAATTTAAGATGCAACACACTTAAAAAGACAAACACTAAACAAACATTACAATAATACAAACATTTTTCTTATTTTTGAGAACAAAGGGACTTTATTAATAAGAAAAAGAAGGTTTACATCTAATATAAGCTCAGGACACTTTCTTTCCAATTATAAATAAAGCAAGATCAAAAAGAGGAAACATATGTAAAATAGGAGAAGAAAACATAGCTACTTTTCTAGCTAGCCAATCAGTACAACTATTTCCTTCTCTAGGTATATATTTCATAACACCTACTTATTTGAAATAACCACTAAAATCTGCTTAAGAATATGAACAATAAACCATGGTGGAGTATGAATGTCGTTAATGATCTCCAATAGCCATTTTGAATCCAATTCCACATGTAAAAAGTTCAAGCCGAAAATAGAAGAAATATTTAAAGCCCATAACACAGCTTGTAACTCAGCATGGAAAGCATTCAAGGCAGCAATTGGTGAATAAAAATATACCATACAATCTCCTTTATAATTTCTGAAAATTCCTCCCATCCCAGCTGAAGTGTTGTTAAAACTTCCATCAGTACTAATTGTCGGCATATTTTTAGGTTATGTGTATTATTTTAAAAAAAGGGGTCGCCTAACAGAAATTGTCGGCGAATTTTAAATTTTAAATTTAATTTAAATATATATATAATTTGGAAGGTAGCATTTGATTTTGAAAATAATTTTAAGTTTGAAAGTTTTAAGATATGAAATCAAACTGATCTCACATCCCGAATAGTTTACATAAACGAGAACCGCACCACAAATCGTGTATCTATCCCGAAGAATAGACACACTGCTTGACGATGGGACTCGATTAAATAAACTAGAAGATTTGTGACATCCGTTTGGTCTGCGAACCAATTTTATAAGCCGACAAATTCCCCTGCTTAATAAAAATGAATTAAGCAGGGTTTATATTATTTGGGTTCTTAAAATTCCTTATAAGGGCAAGCCCCTATAGTTAATTACATCTTAAGTGACGGGAATCACCTAAGAAAAATCTCGATAATAATCAGTAGTTCTGCTCTCAAGAATCTCAAAGTTTAAGTTTTCAAGGGATTGAATTTTGGAATTTCAATAGGGAATGGATCAAGTTTGGAACATTTTGTTTTGGGAATTCAAAGGAAGAAAGGTAGGAGAAATTACAGATTCGAAGCGAACTTCGGTAATTTCTCAACTATCCTATTGTTCGGCTTGAATTTAGGAAAGTCCTAATGTTCATTTAATGTTTTGATTTTGCCAATTTTAATTAATTAGGACTTATATTTGTATGATAAAATCATACAAATAGCCTTGAAGATGTGAGGGTTTATGTCGTACCAAACGACTACCTCGGAGTCCTAAGACCGATTAGGGCTTAATTTACATGACCTGATCATGCAAATGCCTAACAAAGAGTTGAGGGTTTATGTTGCACTAGGCAAACTACCTCGAAGTCTTATGGTTTGGTTATTTAACTCTAAGAATGTTTTGCTGAGGTAGATCCGAGTTTTGCTGATGACGATGGTCGTGCTGCCCACCATGCTCCGAGCTCCTTGTTGTTGCAGGGGTTTAGTTTTAGAAGTCATAAATTAGGAGATGAGAGAAGTGTTCTAGTTTAGAGAAAATCTTAAAATCCAGGTGTTTTTTAATATTTTAATTAAACAAATCTTAAAGTTGATTATAACAACACCGGTTAAGATCCCACGGTTCCATCCTTCTGGCATCGTTATTTTTATCGGATTCATTTAGTCCAGATGAATTTGCTAAACACAACTTAATGAGTTCCACACTTTCATTTAGACCATGAGAAATCCCGTTAGCAACACGTAGGTTACATCATCCGAGGTATTCCTGATCATCCAACAAGACGTTTTAATTTAGTTGTAATTGCAGCTTTGTGTTCTGTTTGTGATTAAATTTTGAGTTGTTTTATATTTTGAAATGTTGTGGCGGTGAATTTTATCTTGCAATGACTTTTAATTTAGTTTTGGTTTCAGTTTTAGGGACTATCCTAAAAGTGTGGGTTTTCATGCAACCGTTGTTTATCATGCAAGAAAAGTAAGTGCGATGCGATTAAATAAATTGCAATAAAGTAAATTACAATAAAATAAAAGCGTACCTGGAGGGTCTTCCCGTCATCCCAAGCTGCACTTAAACACAATTTAGAATATTTAAGCAAGTTCCTAGGTAAAACTAAGGGAAGGGTTATGGTTTTCTACCAAATTCCTAATCCTATAGCTAGTCATTTCCAATGACGTCTAGGTTCTTGTGTTTTGGTTTGAGGACGATTTTCTTCATCAAAGAACAATTAAGTTCAATTGTTCTTATAAATATCCTATCATATTGAGGAAGTGCTTAAGAAAAATCTTAAACATCTTTTCAATATTGCTAGAATTGTTTTAAGTCCAAATGAATTTAATTATACAAATGAATTAATCATCCGGGAATCCAAGTTTTGTTGTTATCTCACTCAGTGAACTAGGACATTTGAATATCCTATGAGGGAAGTAACATTTAATTTAACGTTCTGTTTAGGAGTTATGACAACAAAAGCTTTCGAGGGCAAATTGATGTTCAAATGGTTTATGATTTAATTTAATTTCAGTTAACGGGTTTAAATTTGGAATAGTGTTCAAGTTGCTTCATATTTATTTTTGAATTTCTTTATGTCTTAGGTGATGTTATTTTTAATTCAATTTAATTTAATTTTAATTTAATTTAATTTGATTTGATTTTAATTTTAACTTGATTTTATTATTTAATTTAATTTAATTCAATTTAACTTGATTTGATATGATTTAATTTAATTTAATTTAATTTGATTTAATTTAATTTAATTTAATTTTATTTTAATTTAATTTAATTTAATTGAAATTTTAAAAGGGTTTAATTTAAATAATTTAACTTTAATTTAATTTAATGATTAAGTCTTTTAACATTTTAAATCTTAAATTAGGATTATCATTTTAATTATGAATTAAATATTATTGAGATGATTAATTTAGGGATCCTTAAATTAAAGAACAAATCTCTTCCTAATAATATCCCTATTTCAATAATTCCAATTTTATTATTCTTCCAAATTTAATCAATTATTTAATTAAAGTTCATTTCAATTATTTTTAAATTGTTTAGTAGGTTTCTACCCTTTAATTATTTAAATTTCAATCATCCAAATCATATTAGGATCAAATATTTTACTCTTTAATTTTATTAAGCCTAAAGTTTTAATTAAAGGTTAAAATTTTAATTACCATTTTGCACCTTCAAGCTTAATAATTTCATAACTCACTAAATTGAGCTTAAATGAACTTAAAATTTTTATGTGACTTCACTCATATGTCAATAAAGACATGAGAGGAGAAAATGTGATTTTTGTGTATTTAATTTATTTATGTAATTATTTTTGATGGAAAATAGGGATTTCCAAGGAAAATTTAATAATATGACCAAGGGAAAGTTTCTACCCTTAAGAAAATTATGGGACATTCCTAATGACCAGAGGACAACTTGGACCAATTTTGGTGATTTTTTGAATTATATTCTTTTTATTATAATTATTTTTAGTTTTGGAGTATTAATTAATTTAAAAATAAAATAAAGATTGAAAAATGAATTTTATATTTTTTAAAAATCTCTCTAATATCAAAGAAACTAGGGAACCAGTTTTTATAATTTTTTGATTTTTCTTTGATTTATTATAATTATTTTAGTGGAAATGCTAGAAAATACATTTTTTTTAATTTTAAAATTACCCTAGGGCTTTAAAATTTAATATCTCATCATAGAGGCCTAAGAAAAATATGGGATTTTTTCCTAAGTGATTAAAATTCAAAGTATGACACTTTGGTGAATTTTATTATTTTTTATTTATTAAAATATTAAAATAATGCCAAAAAATCAACTTTTTTAAAAAATTACAATTTTAATTTTCATAAATTCCCCTAATATCAGAGAGGCTCCAAAACCAATTTGGTGAATTTTTGAAAAGCATTTTGAAAGTTATAAATTTTTAAAGTTTAAATTTGCTAAATGGCTTAATCAACCCATTTAGTAGGGTTAACCAAGTCCAATTGACTTCAAATTTTTATGGTGGGTTTCTCTGACCCTAATGGTTAGTAGAGAATTGATTCCAAGTCAATTTGATGTATGATTAGCTCTAATTAATTAAGGACCTATTTTGGGTGTTTAAGCCAATTAGGGTTATTCCAAGTGGATTAATTCAAAACCTTTTTTTCCTAGAGTCCTCTGGTCATAAGAGACATCACCAAATTTTTCTAGAATTTATTTCACAACATGCTAATTATTGGATTTAAAATACTCAAAACAGCAACATGAATTTGAAAAATCAATAACTTCTCATAGGGATGGCCTCTGACCTTGGAAAATTCAGGGAATATTCCCAAGTTCAGAGGCTTCAAAAGCCCTATGGTCTCATGCCATGGTGAATTTCCTATAAGCATGGAGAATTAAAACAATGCAGAGGGTAAATAAATCATTAAAAATAAAATACTCGATGAAATTAAATGATTTCTTTTCCACATTATTCTCCTCTCGTTCACCGAGCAAGAGGGTATTTTTATTTTATTTTTCTGATTTTCCTACACAAAGTTATGCATTTTTGAAGTTTAGGGAATTAAATAAATAGAAAAATAACCTATTTTTCTACTTATCCACGCGGCGCTGACTCAACCTCGGCGTCTCCGAAAGGCCACGCATCGTCTTCTGATTTGGCACCGCCATCCAACTCAGCGCTCCAGGGGCCCGCTGTATCGTTCCGTCTCCTCATCCGGCGCGATCCTGGCCTTCCGTCCGCGCGTGTATTAAATGAATGGCATCCGTTCATCGTCCCCGAGCCTCCTAGCCCGAGAACCGTCCACACTAAATCCCTAATATCTCACTCAATACTTAACGAATTTTTGTGTTCTTGTGCTCTATGGATTCGTCTTGAAGAGACGAATACATCTATACGGTGATCATGCATTGAAATTAAGGCATTCGAAATGGAGAATCTCTAGAAGCTTGGGATAAAGAGTTAGCTCATACCTTTGCTCAGAGAAGTGTGGCTTCAATTTGAGGGTTGTGTCACCTTCGAATGGGTCCCAGCAAATTCCAGATGAAGTCTCCTGGTCTGGTGAATTGCTTAGGTATGATTTCGACCAAGCCCGATCACAAAGCTTGGAGTCTGGAACAAATGGGTGGCCTGGAGAGGGGGCTTTTATTGGTGGCCTTCTTCCCTTGGTCTGGTGAAGGTGTAGGACCAATCAATTTGAGGATTGGTCCACTGTGAAGAGGTGTCCTGGTTTTTGTGCTGAAATTTGAACTCAAAATTGAGCTCACCGTAGAGGAATCGGGGCTGGAATCCAGCTGGGGATCAAGTTTTCTATGTGTAGAGAGTAGTCCGGAGTGATTTTGGCAGAGTTTCCTTAAGGTTGGTTCAGCACCTCTCCCATGGCCGAGAGAGGGGGTGTTTAAATAGAGCTGGTTGGAGGCTCTCCCAGGGGGAGTTAGGGCTTGGGATCAGCTGCTCTGGTGAGGAGAAGAAAAGCCATGGTGGCCACTGGGTATGGGGCAGCTCAGCAAGGTGGAATTTCAAAGTTTGGCTCACATGTGAGCTCTCGGTTGTGGTGTTTTCCGGCGTCTTGCGGCTGGCCGGCCAGGCACTGGTCACCATCTTGTTCAGGTGTGTCAGGGCTGGGGTTTAGTGTAGGCAATTGGCAAATGCCATGTGTCAAAAGCTTGGATTAATATGGCATGGGGGAAGGCCATTTTTGGCTTGATTTGGTCACGTCCACCTTTTGGGCTTGGTTCACCTCCCCATGGCTAATTTGGGCTGAGGGAGGATCAGGTGAATCAGCTAGAAAAGGGTAGAGAAGTCACCATCCATGAATATTTTGATTAATCATGGATTAAGGTGAAGCATTAAAAGGGTTAAAACCTTTTTAAGGGGGCTTAAAAGAGGCTCCTCCTTTTTCCATTAATGGCTTGATCACATGTCAAACCTTCCATGGCTTCATGTGGCTTGTCCATGGCTTGCATGTGGCTTCATGGCTTGTCTTTGGCTTGGGCAAAAGCTTGGTCAATTTCATGAAAATGGAATTTGGAGATTTTGGCAATTTAATGAAAAAATTTAGATGGTGCTTGATTTAGGTTGATTTGATGATTGATTTGGGACTTAGGAATTGATCTCAATTAAAGGGATGATGAGAAGGAATTGTCATGTGGGCTTTGGGCATTTTGAAATTATATTTGATGGGCTTTTAGGAAGGCTAAGGGGATGGGCCTTTAGGTTTCAAAACAAATTATAGGATGAGAATTTTGCAAAGGATTAGATCCAATAAGTGTTGAATTTAATTTAGGAATGTTTCATGAATGATTTGGAATAAATTTGAAGTGGTTTAGGCTTGAATTGGGTTGGATTTGGACCTCTTTGGTAAATGGGCCAACGTAGGTCAAATTGGGCTAACTTGGGCCAATGTTGGGCTAGGGTTCAAATTGATGTAAAATTAATTTTGGGAAATGTTTATGGGAGTGTTTCAAAGAGGTTTTGACTTTGGTTGGGTTTTTATTTTGGGGTTTGGGCTTATTTGGGTTAGGTTTGGGTTTAGGTCAAAATTGAGCTTTTTGGCTTTGGGTTGAATTTGAGTGGGGTTTGGGTCTAAATTTTGGGTAAATCATGTTAGTGTTTTGTTTTTGGGGATGTTAGGGAAGGTTTAGAAAAGGTTTGGGATTAATTGGAGTTGAATTGGGTTAGTTTGGGCTAAGTTTGGGTCATGGTTCCAAATTGGGCTTTAAGGTCCAAAATGAAATTGGGTTCAAATGTCAATCAAATTGGACTTAGATTTGGTCTAGATTGGTGTTGGGAATATTGAATTGAGGTTTAGAATTGAATTGGACCAGAATTTGGATCAATTGGATAGGTTTGGTTTGACATTGGGTTCACTTTGGGTTAAAATGGGTCAAATTGGGGGTTTTGACAAAAGTGGGGTAAATTGACATAATTGGCCCATGGTGTAGTTGAACAAAATGAAATTGGGAAAATTTTGGATTTTCTGGAATTTTCTGGGAATTTTCTGAATTTTTGGATTATTGGGTCAAGAGGGGCATTCTGGGTATTTGGAGGGTATTGGGGGGTATTTTTGGAATTTTTGGTATTTTTGGCTATGAATGATCAATTTGAGTAATGTGGGAATGTTTGGGATTGGTCTTGAGGAATTTTGGGTGGTTTGGTGATTTTTTGAAAAATTTGGGTAATTTCGAGGGTTTTGGGTAGGCTAGGCAGGAGTAGGGTCCCGGGGGTCAAAAATTGAAAATTTAGAAAATTGAAGATTGGCTAAATGTAAGTGGAATGAAGTCGTTTTGGTTGAGTCATGAAGCCATATCAAGCCCACATGAGCCATGAAGGGTCTTATTTGAGGCATTCACTATGTTGTTCCTAACCCTCTTAGCCAAGGGCTTAGGGGTTAAGGACCATCCATGTGAATCACCTACATGAGTCAGGAGGTCAAGTTGGGTATGGGTGTGGTTTTAGGAGGTGTGTGAAAGTGTAGTGTATAAGTGTAGTGTGTGTGTAAGTCATCCCTCACTGCACCGAGGCCACCCGTAAGGCGTCCTAAGGCCAAAGAGTCCTACGAGAACTCATCCTTTAAACTTCCACATTCGATTTCAACCCTCTAGGTGATTAGGGGTCTACAGATCAAGTTTGTGGAGTTTGCAGGGAGTTAAGAAGTGGTTTGAATTTCTAGGTGGTGGGTCCCAATTCTAATCCTCTAAGATAGTCAAAGGAAAAGCCTAAGGCTAGATCCTAAGTACTAAAGAGAAGAAGAGAAGACCTCATCAAAAATGAGGTCAACACTAATTTTTATCCACGGTTGAATAGTCTTTCTCCAGTAAATCTTCTGAATCAATAAAGACACACACTGATGAATACTAGGCATCTTGTAAAACTTCCAATCTTTATTATGAATATTATAGTTCATAAATTTAGTTATCTTATCAATGTATGACAAGCAATTTAAACTAATTCGAGAAATTTATTATAGGAATTTCTTCAAATCTAGGATTATTTCTAGCCATCCATAAAACCAAGTGATGATGCATGGAATAATTTCTGCATTTATCTCCTTCCAATCTTTCCAACAATCAAGAAAATTAAGCCAACCAGTATGAATGTTGAGTTGTATATGAGCAATGACAGTTTTCCACACATTCAGAGAAACAAAACATCCTAAAAATAGATGTTAAAATGATTCTTCATCATTGCAATAAAAACTGCATATAGAGGGACCTCTTAAACCTTTTAATTTCAGAATATCATCTAAAGGAAGTATATTATGAAAGCATCTCCAGTAGATAAAGCACATAGAAGGGCTCAAAAATTTAACCCAAATTGATTTCCTCCAATCAACCAAAGGACATTGATAAAATTTATGATAAGCATATCTGGTAAAAGATAAATGATGTGGGTTCTTATTAATAATTTTGTTAGGTTGCTGAATCTAATTGGAATCTGACAAATCTGATGTTTTAACTCTTTACCCATCAAATTACTTAAGAGCTCCTCATTCCACTGATTGTTATTATCCCAGCATTGATTAATGGTTAAAGGAACAGTCTCCATAGATGTATCATAAATTTTACTATCAAGAAGCCAACTATCCAGCCAAAAATCAGCTTTACCTTCTCCAATGTCCCAAATAAAGCAATCTTCAGTCTCATCTCTTATTTTTAATAAATCAACCCAGCTTCTTGAATCCCCCAACTTTCTCTTAATCAACAAAGTATGGGAATGTTTCCAATACTTCAATCTCTTTTATTCTGTCCAAATGTTATTTTGAGCTCTAAATTTAATCCATAATTGACAGAAAAATATCTTGTTAAGATGATGGAAGGATATAAAACCCAAACCTATGCAGAAATTGGAATACAAAGCTTGTCCCATATCATCCAATGGATTTGCTTATTTTTTCCTTCCCAAATAAGCTTGTTTAATAATCTCTCCAGATTCCTTTGAGTGCTCTTCTTCATACTCAACAATTGTAATGAATATAAAGGGAAAGAATTTAATACACTCATAATAAGAGTAATTTGACCTCCACTAGAAGGAAAAGAGTTTGTCCAATTGGAAATCTTTTTAGAGACTTTTGAAATAATATCATCAAATTGACATTGTGGTTTCCTTCCCTTGATAAGTTGAACTATGAAATACTTGATAGGAAGAGAAGGAGCTTTAAAGTTAGTCAAATCTTTAATCCAATTCAGAGATGATGAACTAATATTGTTTCTGAAAATAATTTGGATCTTGCTAGAATTAAAAGTCAAACCTGAAAGCTCCTGGAATAAATTGAGAATCTGAGTAATCTTTTTAACAACATGCTTAGAAGCATTATAATAGATAATCACATCATCAACATAAATGAGAAGACCAATATTGAAATTTGCTTTATTAGCAAACCAAATATATTCATGTGATTGAAAATCCTTAATAAGAAGTTTGGAAAGATAATCCATAGCCAATATAAAAATTGTAGGAGAAAGAGGATCTCCTTGTTTAATTCCCCTAGATGCTTGAATGAATCCCTCAGAATTACTATTGACCAAAGAAGCATAATAATTAGTATTCAACCATCTTCTATTGATTTTGGAAAAATTAGAGGGAAATCCATTAGCTTTCTAAACAACAAAAATAAAATCCCAGCTAATATAATCATATTTTTTAGAGAGATCCAGCCTAAATATCAAATTCCCAGCTTTATAGTCTCCATCAATATCCAAAAGAAGTACTTGATTAACAAGAACATTATCAGTAATATTTCGGCCCTTGACAAAAGCAGATTAATTAGGAGAAATAATATTAGAAAAAGTTGTTGTAATCTAACCACAATGACCTTACTAATAATATTAGAAATAACACTAGTAAGAGCAATAGGACAAAGTTTATCCCAACAGTTCTTAATATCATCTTTAGGTAAGAGAGTAATAGTGGACATAGAAAAATATTTTTGCATATCCACACCCTTAAAGAAACTTTGGACAGCTTCAATAACTTCTTTCTTCACTATTGAAAAAGATTTAATATAAAATGTTGATGTATGTTGACCTCATTTTTGATGAGGTCTTCTCTTCTTCTCTTTAGTACTTAGGATCTAGCCTTAGGCTTTTCCTTTGACTATCTTAGAGGATTAGAATTGGGACCCACCACTTAGAAATTCAAACCACTTCTTAACTCCCTGCAAACTCCACAAACTTGACTATAGACCCCTAATCTCCTAGAGGGTTGAAATCAAATGTGGAAGTTTAAAGGATGGGTTCCTATAGGACTCTTTGGCCTTAGGACTGCCCTGGGTGGCCTGGTCTGGTGAAGGGCTGACTTACACACACACTACACTCATACACTACACTTGCACACACCTCCTAAAACCACACCCATACCCAACTTGACCTCCTGACTCATGTAGGTGATTCACATGGATGGTCCTTAACCCCTAAGCCCTTGGCTAAGAGGGTTGGGAACAACATAGTGAATGCCTCAAATGAGTCCCTTCATGGCTCATGTGGGCTTGATATGGCTTCATAGCTCAACCAAAATGATTCCATTCCACTTACATTTACCCAATCCTCAATTTTCCAAATTTTCAATTTTTGACCCCGGGACCCTACACCCGCCTAGCCTTCCCAAAACCCTTGAAACTGCCCAAAATTTGTAAAATCACCTAAATTACCCAAAATTCCTCAGAATTATTCCCAAAAATTCCCACATTACTCAAATTGATCATTCATAGCCAAAAATACCAAAAATTCCAAAAATACCTCCCAATACCCTCGAAATACCCAAAATACCCCTCTTGACCCAAAAATCCAAAAATTCAGAAAATTCCCAGAAAATTCCAAAAAATCCCAAATATTCCTAATTTCATTTTGTTCAACTATACCATGGTCCAATTTTGTCAATTTACCCCACTTTTATCAAGACCCCCAATTTGACCCATTTTAACCCAAAGTGAACCCAATGTCAAACCAAGCCTAACCAATTGACCCAAATTCTGGTCCAATTCAATTATAAACTTCAATTAATCATTCTCAAAACCAATCTATACCAAACCCAAGTCCAATTTGATTGACATTTGGATCCAATTTCACTTTTGGCCTTAAAGCCCAATTTGGACCCATGACCCAAACCTAACCCAAACTCACCCAATTCAACTCCAATTAACCCCAAATCTTTTCTAAAACTTCCTTAACATCCCTAAAAACAAAATACTAACATGATTTTCCCAAAATTTAGACCCAAACCCCACTTAAATTCAACCCAAAACCAAAAAGCCCAATTTTGACCTAAACCCAAACCTAACCCAAATAAGCCCAAACCCCAAAATCAAAGCCCAACCAAAGCCAAAACCTCTTTGAAACACTCCCATAAACATTTCCCAACATTAATTTTACATCAATTTCAACCCTAGCCCAACATTGGCCCAAGTTAGCTCAATTTGACCTATATTGGCCCATTCACCAAAGAAGCCCAAATTCAACCCAATTCAAACCCAAATCACTCCCAATTTGCTTCAAATCACTCATGACACATCCATGAGCTAAACCCAACAATTATTTGGCCCAAACATCTACAAAATTCCCATCCATAAATCTATTTTTAAACCAAAAGCCCACTTACATGAAACCTTCTTAAAAGCCCAAATTTCATGCTAAAGCCCATATGATAAATTCTTCTCATCATACCCTTGATTAAAATCAATCCCTAACTTTGAGAATTCATCATGAAGCCATTCCAAATTAAGCCCCATACAAATTCCCATCAAAATACCAAAATTTTTCTTAAATCCATTTCCATGAAATTGACTTAACTTTTCCCAAGCCAAAGATGAGCCATGAAGCCATGCATGAGCCACATGGAAGCCATGAGAGCCTCTTTACATGTCACCATGCCATTTTGGGCAAAAGGAGGAGACTCTTTCCTTAATTCCTAAAGGTGATTAACCACTCCCATGATTCCACTAAACCTTGCTTAAGCTTAATTGTACTTGGATGGTGACCATTCCCCACTGATTAAGCTGACCTAAATCACTTTCTATTCAGCCTAAACCAACCCTTGGGTGGTGCACCTAGCCCAAATGGATGGGTTGACCAATTTGAGCCAAAATGAGCCCTCTTCCATTCCATTCTAATCCAAGCCTTTTACACATGGCATTTGCCAATTGCCTACACTAAACCCCAGCCCTGACCCATCTGAACAAGATGGTGACCAGTGCCTGGCCGGCCAGCCACCAGGTCGCCGGAAAACACCACACTCGAGAGCTCACATGTGAGCCAATTTTGGAATTCCACCTTGTTGAGCTGCCCCATGCCCAATGGCCACCATGGTCGTTCTTCCCATGCCCAGAGCGGCTCGATCCCAACCCTTGGCCATCCTCGCGAGGCTCTCCGACCACCTCTATTTAAACCCGACCCCCTCACGGCCATGAGAGGAGAGTTGCAAAAACCTTGCCGAAACTGCGCCAAAATTGTTCCAAACCCTACTCCATACTTAGAGCAGTTGATCCCCGAGTGTCGATTTACCCTAATCCCCACCGATAGAATCCGATTTCTCAACCGAAATTTCACCCAAAATCGGGACACTTTGCCACGGTGAGCCAATCCTCGAATTGACTGGTCCTACACCTCTCTCGGACCAAGAGGAGAAGTTTCCCACCGAAAGCCCCATCTCCGGAGCCACCCGGTTGTTCCAGCCTCCAAGCTTTGTGATCGGCTGTGGTCACTTTCATAGCTAGGCAATTCACCAGACCAGAAGACTTCATCTGGAGCTTGCTGGGATCCAATCGAAGGTTACACAACCCTCAGATCGAAGCCACACTTCTCTGAGCAAAGGTATGGCCTCACTCTTCTTCCCGAGCTTCTGAACATTCTCCATTTTTATTGAGTCGATTTCATGCCACATAAACCATATGGATGTGTTCGTATTCTCGAGACGAATCCATAGAGCATAAGAACGTTCAATTTGGTCAAGTATCGAGTGAGATCTTAGGCCTAGAAGACGGACGGTTCTCGGGCTAGGAGGCTTGGGGACGATGAACGGATGCCATTCATTTAATACACGTGCGGACGGACGGCCAGGATCGCGCCGGATCAGGAGACGGAACGACACAGCAGGCCCCTGGAGCGCTGAGTCGGATGGCGGCGCCGAATCAGAAGGCGACGCGTGTGCATTCGGAGCTGCCGAGGTTGACGCGGCGCCGCGTGGATATATAGAAAATTAGGGTATTTTCTGATTTATTTAATTCCCTAAACTTCAAAAATCCATAACTTTCTGTAGAAAAATCAGAAAAATAAAATAAAAATACCCTCTTGCTCGGTGAACGAGAGGAGAATAATGTGGAAAAGAAATCATTTAATTTCATCAAGTATTTTATTTTTAATGATTTATTTCCCTTCGCATTATTTTAATTCTCCATGCATATAGGAAATTCACCATGGCATGAGACCATAGGGCTTTTGAAGCCTCCGAATTTGGGAACATTCCCGAATTTTCCAAAGTCGGAGGCCATCCCTATGAGAAGTTATTGATCTTTCAAATTCATGTTGCTTGTTTTGAGTATTTTAATTCCAATAATTAGCATGTTGTGAAATAAATTCTAGGAAAATTTGGTGATGTCTCTTATGACCAGAGGACCACTAGGAAAAATAGGTTTTGAGTTCATTCATTTAAAATAACCCTAATTGGCTTAAACACCCAAAATAAATCCCTAATTAATTAGAGTTAACCATACATCAAATTGACTTGAAATCAATCCTCCACTGACCTTTAGGATCAAAGGAGCTCACAATAGAAATTTGAGGTCAATTGGACTTGGTTAGCCCTACTAAATGGGTTGATTAAGCCATTTAGTCAATTTGAACTTTAAAAATTCATAACTTTCAAAATGCTTTTAAAAAATTCACCAAATTGGTTTTGAAGCCTCTCAGGGGAATTTAAGAAAATTAAAATTTTAATTTTCTAAAAAAGTTGATTTTTTGGTATTATTTTAATATTTTAATAATTAAAAGATAATAAAAATCACAAAAATAATAAAATTCACCAAAATGTCACATTTTGAATTTTAATCACTTAGGAACAAACCCCAGATTTTTCTTAGGTCTATTTAATGAGATATTAAATTTTAAAGCCCTAAGATAATTTTAAAATTAAAAAATGTATTTTTTTTAGCATTTTCACTAAAATAATTCTAATAAATCAAAGAAAAATCAGAAAATTGTAAAACTGATTCTATGATTTTCTTGATTTCAGAGAGATTTTTAAAAAATATAAAATTAATTTTTCAACCTTTATTTTATTTTTAAATTAATTAATACTCCAAAACTTAAAATAATTATAATAAAAATAATATAATTCAAAAAATCACCAAAATTGGTCCAAGTGGTCCTCCGGTCATTAGGAATGTCCCATAATTTTCTTAAG
>JAKZJZ010002241.1:0-18823 GCA_022702705.1 Papilionanthe hookeriana x Papilionanthe teres
TTTTAAATTTAAAAATGATAAATATAGCCATATATGGCGTGTAAGTCATGTCTTTCCTACAATCGTCCAACATTTAATGTAATTTATAGCTATGACTATTGACCTCATTTTTGATGAGGTCTTCTCCTCTTCTTTTTAGTACTTAGGATCTAGCCTTAGGCTTTTCCTTTGACTATCTTAGAGGACTAGAATTGGGATCCACCATCTAGAATTTCAAACCACTTCTTAACTCCCTGCAAACTCCACAAACTCGATCGTAGACCCCTAATCACCTGAGGGTTGAAATCAAATGTGGAAGTTTAAAGGATGAGTTCCTATAGGACTCTTTAGCCTTAGGACTGCCCTGGGTGGCCTGGTCTGGCGAATGGGCTGACTTACACACACACTACACTCATACACTACACTTTCACACACCTCCTAAAACCACACCCATACCTAACTTGGCCTCCTGACTCATGTAGGTGATTCACATGGATGGTCCTTAACCCCTAAGCCCTCGCCGAGAGGGTTAGGAACAACATAGTGAATGCCTCAAATGAGTCCCTTCATGGCTCATGTGGGCTTGATGTGGCTTCATGGCTCAACCAAAATGATTTCATTCAACTCAAATTTACCCAATCTTCAATCTTCCAAAAATTCAATTTTTGACCCCACGGGACCCTACACCCGCCTAACTTATCCAAAACCCTGGAAATCCTCCAAAAATCATCTAAATTACCCCAAATTCCTCAAAATCAATCCCAAGCATTCCCACATCACTCAAATTGATCATCCATACCCAAAAATACCAAAAATTCCAAAAATACCTCCCAATACCCTCCAATTACCCCTCTTGACCCAAAAATCCCAAAAATTCAGAAAATTCCCAGAAAATTCCAGAAAATCCCAAATATTCCCAATTTCATTTTGTTCAACAACACCATGGGCCAATTTTGTCAATTTACCTTACTTTTGTCAAAACCCCTAATTTGACCCATTTTAACCCTAAGTGAACCCAATGTCAAACCAAACCTATCCAATTGACCCAAATTCTGGTCCAATTCAATTCTAAACTTCCATTCAACATTCCCAACACCAATCTAGACTAAATCCAAGTCCAATTTGAATGATATTTGGATCCAATTTCACTTTTGGCCTTAAAGCCCAATTTGGACCCATGACCCAAATTAACCCAAACTCACCCAATTCAACTCCAATTAACCCCAAATCTTTTCTAAATATTCCTTAGCATCCCCACAAGAAAAACACTAACATGATTTGCCCAAAATTTGGACCCAAACCCCACTCAAATTCAACCCAAAGATAAAAGGCCCAATTTTGACCTAAACCCAAACCTAACTCAAATGAGCCCAAACCCCAAAATCAAAGCCCAATCAAAGTCAAAACTTCTTTGAAACACTCCCATAAACATTTCTCAACATTAATTTTACATCAATTTCAACCCTAGCTCAACATTGGCCCAACTTGGCCCACTTGGACCTATATTGGCCCATTCACCAAAAGAACCCAAATTCAACCCAATTCAAACCCAAATAACCCCCAATTTGCTTCAAGTCACTCATGACACATCCATGAACTAAACCCAACAATTATTTAGCCCAAGCCTTTACCAAAATTTCATCCCAAAATCCATTTTAAAATTCAAAAGCCACTTTCCTAAACCATCTTAAAAGCCCATCTAAAACCATTTCAAAAAGCCCAAAATCTACCCTAAAGCCCACATGACATCTCCACTTGCCATCCACTTAATAAAAGCCATTCCTTAAGTCCTAAATTCATCATCAAATCATTCCAAATCAAGTTTCATGCAAATTTCCATCAAATTACCAAAAATTCCTAAAATCCATTTTCATGAAATTGACTAAACTTTTGCCAAGCCAAAGGTGTGCCATGAAGCCATGCATGAGCCACATGTGAGCTATGAGAGCCTTGGACACTCCACCATGCCATATTGGGTAAGAAGAGGGAGGGCTTTCCTTAATCCCTAAAGCTCATTAACCTTAATCATGTTTCACCTAAACTTAAATTTAATCCAAATATATTTGGATGGAGACTTCTCCATGTCAAACCAGCTGATCCCTTTGATTCCCCGCAGCATCCAAAGCCACCTTGAGGGGTGCGCCAAGCCCAAATGGGTGGGTTGACCCATTTAGACTCAAAACTAGCCATGCCCCATTCCACTTTGGATCAAAGCCTTTACACATGGCATTTGCCAATTGCTTGCACCAAGTCGCAACCACGACCCACCTGACCTTGAGGGTGACCCATGCTCAGCCGGCCGGCCACCGGGCCGCCGAAAAACACCATGGCCGAGAGCTCACATGTGAGCCAACTTTGGAATTCTCCCTTGCCGAGCCGCCCCATCCCCGGTGGCCATTGTAGGCTGTTCTTCTCTTGCCAAGAGCAGGCGATCCCAAGCCCTAACTCTCCTCGGAGGCCCTCCACCCTCTCCTATTTAAACACCACCCCTCTCGGCCAAGAGAGGTGCTCGAAACAAAACCTTAAGGAAACTCTGCCAAAATTGTTCCGGACTACTCCCCATACATAGAGCACTTGATCCCCACCGAAATCCCCCTGCCATTTCTTCTCTGCGAGCTCGATTTCGGAGTTGAAATCCAAGCCCAAAACCGGGACACTTCTCCACGGTCGAGCCAATCCCCAAATTGATTGGTTCTACACCTTCACTGGACCAGGGAAGGTGTCCACCGAGCAAAAGCCCCATCTCCAGGCCACCCAGTTGCTCCGGCCTCCAAGCTTTGTGATCGGGCGTGGTCGAAATCCTACCTGTGCAATTCACCGGACCGGGAGACTTCATGCGGAGCTTCGCGGGATCCAATCGAAGGTGAAACAACCCTCAGATCGAAGCCACACTTCTCTGAGCAAAGGTATGGCCTCACTCTTCTTCCCGAGCTTTTGAACATTCTCCATTTCTATTGCGTAAATTTCATCCCACATAAACCGTATGGATGTGTTCGTCTTCTCAAGACGAATCGATAGAGCATAAGAACATGAAAATCCATTGAGTATCGAGTGAGATCTTAGGGATTTAGTGTGGACGGCTCTTGGGTGAGGACGCTCGGGGACGATGAACGGATGCCGTCCATTCAATACATGCGCGGACGGACGGCTCAGATGGCGTCGGACCAGGAGACGCGTACGAGAACCGCGGGGCACAGGCTGCCGACTCAAGCTGCGGCGTCGAATGGGAGCGCGACGCGTGTGCGTTAGGAGATGCCGAGGATGACGCGGCGCCGCGTGGATAAATAGAAAATTAGGGGTATTTTCTATTTATTTAATTCCCTAAACTTCAAAAATTCATAACTTTGTGTAGGAAAATCATAAAAATAAAATAAAAATACCCTCTTACTCAGTGAACAGAGGAGAATAATATGGATAAGAAATTACTTAATTTCATCAAGTATTTTATTTTTAATAATTTATTTACTCTCTGCATATTTTTAATTCTCCATGCATGTATACAATTCACCATGGCATAAGACCATAGGGCTTTTAAACCTCTGAATTTGAGGACATTCCCTGAATTTTCCAAAGTCAGAGGCCATCCCTATGAAAAGTTATTGATTTTTCAAATTCATGTTACTGTTTTAAGTAATTTAATTCCAATAAATAGCATGTTGTGAAATAAATTCTAGGAAAATTTGGTGATGTTCCTTATGACCGGAGGACCCTAGGAAAAATAGGTTTTGAGTTAGTTCATTTAAAACAACCCTAATTGGCTTAAACACCCAAAATGGATCTCTAATTAATTAGAGCTAACCATACATCAAATTGACTTGAAATCAATTCTCCACTGACCTTTAGGATCGGAGGAACCCACCATAAAAATTTGAGGTCAATTGGACTTGGTTAGCCCTACTAAATGGGTTGATTAAGCCACTTAGTCATTTTAAACTTTAAAAATTCATAACTTTCAAAATATCTTTCAAAAATTCACTAAATTGGTTTTGGAGCCTCTCTGATATTAGGGGAATTTAAGAAAATTAAAATTTCAATTTTCTAAAAAAGTTAATTTTTTAATATTATTTTAATATTTTAATAATTAAAAAATAATAAAAATCACAAAAATAATAAAATTCACCAAAATGTCACATTTTGAATTTTAATCACTTAGGAACAAACCCCATATTTTTCTTAGGTCTATTTAGTGAGATATTAAATTTTAAAGCTCTAGGGTAATTTTAAAATTAAAAAAAATGTATTTTCTAGCATTTTTACTAAAATAATTATAATAAATCATAGAAAAATCAGAAAATTACAAAATATGATTCTCTGATTTCCTTGATATCAGAGAGATTTTTGAAAAATATAAAATTCATTTTTCAACATTTATTTTATTTTTAAATTAATTAATATTCCAAAAATTAAAATAATTATAATAAAAATAATATAATTCAAAAAATCACCAAAATTGGTCCAAGTGGTTCTCTGGTCATTAGGAATGTCCCCTAATTTTCTTAAGGACAGAATCTTTCCCTTGGTCATGTTATTAAATTTTCCTTGGAAATCTCTATTTTCTACCAAAAATAATTATATAAATAAATTAAATACAGAAAATCACATTTTCTCCTCTCATGTCTTTATTGACATATGAGTGAAGTCACATAAAAATTTCAAGTTCATTTGAGTTCAATTTAGTGAGTTATGAAATTATTAAGCTTAAAGGTTAAAGTGGTAATTAAAATTTTTAATCCTTAATTAAAACTTTAGGTTTAATAAAAAATTAACAAGTAAAATATTTGATCCTAATCTGATTTGGATGATTGAAATTTAAATAATTAAAGGGTAGAAACCCATTAAGCAATTTAAAATAATTAAACCTTAATTAAATAGTTGATTAAATTTGGAAGAATAATAAAATTGGAATTATTAAAATAGGGATATTATTAGGAAGAGATTTATTCTTTAATTTAAAAATCCCTAAATTAATCATCTCATTAATATTCAATTTTTTTAATTAAAATGATAACTCAAATTTAAAACATTAAAAGACTTAATGATTAAACTAAAATTAAATTATTAAACTCTTTTAAAATTTTAATTAAAATTAAAAAAATTAAATTAAGTAAATTGAATTGAATTAACTTAAATTAAATTAAATAAACAAATTAAATTAAATTAAATGAATTAAATTAAATTAAATTAAATAAATAAAATCAAATTAAATTAAGTTAAACCAAATTAAAAATTAAATTAGATTAAATGAATTAAAATTAAATTAAATTAAATTAAATTAAATTAAATTAAATTAAATTAAATCAAATTAAATAAAAATTAAATCAAATCAAATTAATTTAATGTAACATCAAATCAAACTAAATTGAATTAAATTGAATTAAATTAAATTAAAACTCAATTAAATTAAATTAAATTAAATTAAGTTGAATTAAATATAACATCACCAAAGACATAAAGAATTCAAAATAAGTCTAAAATAACTTGAACACTATTCTAAATTTAAACCCATTAATGGAAATTAAACTAAATCATAAACCATTTGAACACCAATTTACCCTCGAAAGCTTTAGTTATCATAACTCCTGAACAGAACATTAAATGAAATGTTACTTCACTTATAGGATATTCAAATATCCTAGTTCACTGAGTAAGATAATAACAAAACTTAACTAAACCTCGGACGATTAATTCATTTGTGTAATTGAATCCATTTGGACTTAAAACAATCCTATCAATATTGAAAAGATGTTTAAGGTCCCTCTTAAGCACTTCCTCAATATGATAGGATGTTTATAAGAACAACTAAATTTAATTGTTCTTTGATGAGGAAAATCGTCTTCAAACCAAAACACAAGGAACCTAGACGTCATAGGAAATGACTAGCTATAGGATTAGGAATTTGGTAGAAAACCATAACCCTTACCTTAGCTTTACCTAGGAATTTGCTTAAATATTTTAATTGTGTTTTGAGTGCAGCTTGGGATGACGGGAAGACCCTCCAGGTACGCTTTTATTTTATTGCAATTTATCTTATTGCAATTCATTTAATCGCATCGCACTTACTTTTCTTGCATGATAAACAACTGTTGCATGAAAACCCACACCTTTAGGATAAGTCCCTAAAACTAAAACCAAAACTAAGTTAAAAGTCATTGCAAGATAAAATTCACCGCCACAACATTTCAAAATATAAAACAACTCGAAATTTAATCACAAACATAACACAAAACTGCAATTACAACTAAATTAAAACGTCCTGTTGGATGATCGGGAATACCTCGGATGATGTAACCTACGTGTTGCTAACGGGATTTCCACGGTCTAGATGAAAGTGTGGAACTCATTCGGTTGAGTTTAGCAAATTCATCTGGACTAAGTGAATCCGATAAAAATAACGATGCCGGAAGGATGGAGCCGTGGGATCTTAACTCGTGTTGTTATAATCAACTTTAAGATTTGTTTTAATTAAAACACAAAAACACTTGGTAATTAAGAAGTTCTCTAAACCAAAACACTTCTCTCATCTCCCGATTTATGACTTCTAAAATTGAACCTCCGCAACAACAAGGAGCTCGGAGCATGGTGGGCAGGCACGGCCATCGTCATCGATGAAACCCGAGTCTACTTCAAAGAAACTTTCCTAGAATTAAATAACAAAGCCATAGGACTTCGAGGTAGTTTGCCTAGTGCAACATAAACCCTCAACTCTTCGTTAGGCATTTGCATTGCAAATTAAGCCCTAACCGGTCTTAGGACTCCGAGGTAGTCGTCCGATACGATATAAACCCTCACATCTTCGAGGCTATTTGTATGATCATGTCATACGAATATAAGTCCTAATTAATTAAAATTGGCAAGATCAAAATACTAAATAAACATTAGGACTTTCCTAAATCCAAGCCAAACAATAGGATAGTCGGGAAATTACCGAAGTTCGCTTCGAATCTGTAATTTCTCCTACTTTTCTTCCTTTGAATTCCCAAAATATAATGTTCCAAATTTAATCCATTCCCAATTGAAATTCTAAAATTCAATCCCTTGAGAACTTAAACTTTGAAATCCTTGAGAGCAGAATTATTGATTATTATCGAGAGTTTTCTTAGGTGATTCCCGTCACTTAAGATGTAATTAACTATAGGGGCTTGCCCTTATAGGAATTTTAAAGAACCTGAGGTAATATAAACCCTATTTAATGCTTTCATATTAAGCGGGGAATTTGTCGGCTTATAAAATTGGTTCGCGGACCAAACGGATGTCACAAATCTTCTAGTTTATTTAATCGAGCCCCACCGTCAAGCAGTGTGTCCATCCTTAGGGATAGATACACGGTTTGTGGGGCGGTGCTTGTTTATATAAATTATTTGGGATGTGAGATCGGTTTAATCTCATATCTTAAAACCTTCAAATTTAAAATTATTTTCAAAATCAAATACTACTTTTCAAAATTATTTATTTAAATTAAATTAAAAATTCGCCGACAACTTCTGTTAAGCGACCCCCTTTTCAAAATAAAACACACAACCTAAAAATATGCCGACAACTTCTGGCGACTCCGCTGGGGAAAATTCCTCTCTCCGTTATAATCAGATAATTCTGCTTTCAAAAATCGGTAGTGTATCCATGTCCTTAATGGGTCAAACTACCCTTCTTTTCGTTGGGATGCTATGTTCATTTCTACCGTGAACAAGTATAGCCAACATTCTCTCGGATTTAGGAGCCACTGTTTAGACACCCCTAAACAGAGAGGTTCCGAGATCCTTTTACCTCATTTCTGAGGTGGGGTGGACCCCCAATAGGTGTTAGTTTAGGAGTGATCCTTCGAGTCGAGAAGTCTTGCATAAGACCTTCTTTTTCTTTCTAACTCCGAATCGGATTCCTTACCTTCTCTACACCTTTGAACATTCCGTTCTAAATAAACAAATCCTTTAATAAATGATTCTTTTAACAAATGATTCCTTCTTATAAATACATGAACAAGAATGAGTTCGAACTCTTTTCAATTCCTTTCTTTTCGTCCTAAAGAAAAGAAGCATAACTTGGGACTGACAACCAGAATCTACCCTGCGAAATGGAAGCCCCAAAGCCGATTTTCTCCTTCACCAATGGATCGGACTTCGCCGTCTATAAGTATGAGTCTGCCCGACAATGGGATCATCCGATTTGGACAAGGATTTGAAAACACGAATGTCAAGATCACCGACGTTTCCCTTTTCGCACTGACGAACAAGGTATCTGAAGCTAAGAAGCCGCTGATTGAGTTCAACCTTAGGTCGACCCAAGAGTTTCCTCCCCTGCAAAGGATCCCGACTGAGAGGAGTACTGCTGTCCGCAGGAGGACTGTTCTTACTACCCCCACTGGTCTAGTTGTTTACGCACCTACCCCGACTTCTGCCAAATTAAAGGGGAAAGAAATCCAGAATTATGGTGAACCGGTTATCGTGGAGGGTACAGATCTTCCTGTGAGACCTTCTGTTTTCGAAATCGGGTCCAGCTCAAGAATTCCATCACTAACAAGGACCCAAAGAAGAAACAGAAGTAGAAGGATCGCTAGAGAAGCCAGAGCTGCTGAAATTGCTTTCCTGGAGGAAATCCCGAACTCGCTCGAATATACACCGCCGCCGGAATATACACCGCTCTACATACCACTTTTGGGAGGAAGCAGGTTCCATCCCCTCTCCGCCGCAGAAGATGAAGAAAATGTTCGCAAGATTGCTGCCGCATTGCCTTAGCCCGCATATTACAACGATAGTCGCAAGAAAAGGACTAGAACTACGCCGTTTGCTCGACTGCAAACTTTGATAGAGAAGTTAGCAAAGAAGGAAAAGTGCCCCGTATCGGAGATTCTACGAAGGATGGGGTGGGTGCCAGTCAAATCCCGTCTTGGACCCCGAGTAGAACCCTCCATCATGACAGAAAAGCCAAGTAAAAGAATGAAGGCTAGTCCTCCTGTCGTCGTCTCGGGATTACGGATTAGGGAGGATACCACCTTCCAGAGCATTTGGTTGACGGACCATCCGGTCCTGGACCTTCCGTCGCTAGAAGGATGGAATGGCGTCCCACTACGGGCGATTAAGATCGAAACAACGACCGAGAAAGAAAGTCTCGCTAGGAGACTTGAATGCGAAGAAAGTGCTACTTCGCGATAAAGGGGACTCGTGAGAAGGGGACCCGGCAGCTATCGCACGACAACCGCGAGAACGCACAGAAAAGCCCGCTAGAAGATGCCATGGAAAAGTTGAGAACCGATATCCGACGATTAGCAAAAGAAAGAGAAGAGAAATTCGGAGACGAGATTGATTCATCGGAATTCATGGACGACGAATATGCGAGAAATCAACATGGTCGAAACACGAGCTTCATCGCCTTCACAAGGTGCTCCCGCAGCACGTAGAAGAGAGGAGCCGGAGCCGATGAGAAGGCAGACTTCGGGAGAAAGACGACACGATCGCCCAAATGGCGAAAAGGATGGAAGAGATGGCCGTAGCTCTAGCCACTCTCCGCAGTCAAGTGCAACCACAAAGAGAGACACCCCGGAGGTCATTCACATTGTAGACGGAGGAAAGGAGATTACATCCGTCAACGGGGATGATCAGTCGAAAAAGGATACAACACAAAGTATGATCCACGAAAAGGATATCAAGAGCTTGGTGGAACAACGAGTGCGAGAAGCCTTAGCACAATCAAAGAGCGGGACATCCATTCGGACGGGTAGACCTTACCCAGAAGAATTCGACGCCTGTCCAGGTACCCCGAAAGGCTTCATGCCACCTCTCGTTCAAGACCTTCGATGGAACCGGGAACCCCGACAAGCATGTTGCGCACTTTCGTGCCGCTTGTTGCAATGCCGGCGGGAGCGATGCATTACTCTTCCGACGCTTCGTCGGCAGTCGTTAGGAATCGCCTTCGACTGGTATGCAGAATTACCAAATGGTTCGGTGAAGACGTTCTCAGAACTAGAGAACCTCTTCATCAAGCGATTCACCGGAGCTCAGCATCACATCACTATAGGTGATTTAGTGGTAGAGAAACAAAAGCCAAACGAAACTTTGGTGGATTATATACTTCGATGGAGGAACTTAAGCATGAAGTGTGAACCACAACTATAAGAACAACATGCAGTCGGCATTTTACTTAAAAGCATTCACGGCCCGATAGCACTTCTCCTCAAAGGATTCACTATTAAGACTTTCGAGAAGTTGTTAAGCAAGGCCGGAAGCTTGCAAGAGGAGGCGAAGCAATTAAGTTTCACCGACAAGACGGACAAGCAAAAGCCTGTGAAGACTTTTGAAAAGAAATCCGGGATCGTTGCGGCGGTTGACAAAGGCAAGGAACCGATGCAAATACCACCGTAACGGCCGCGAGCAACCCCAACGAATTACCGACGAACCCCGACCCGGCTATCGGTCATCTCCGCGAGTATGAACAACCGCCTCGTCCACAACGTACATTAAGGGAGCTTCGAGCGGGGAATATCCGTTCAAGAATGAAGCGATGCCGAAGATGTTCCGTAGTCGATGAAGACTCCGGATTTCCAGTCGCCGAGCCTAAGAGACCAGAGGAAGTCAACAAGAAAGGTGATCCCAACTTTTGCCCCTACGACCGGATGCTTGGGCACAAAATAGAAGATTGCATTACCTTCAAAAGTTGGCTCAATGACAACCTTCGGAAAGGGAATATAACGATCCCGAAGGAGTACATGAAGGAACCCCAGAAAGGAGGTTCCGTCAATGTTATCTCAACTGATCCCATCATTCCGATAGATCCCTATACGACCGACGATGGATGGACTACCGCTTGGACAAGGTCTTCGAAAAAGATTTTAGACAGCATCCAAACCACTTCGGTGCGAGCTTCAATTCAGAGTTCGAAACCTGTTAAGCCGATACTATCACTTGCGATAGAAGAGCCACCTCAACAGGAGACGATTGAAGAGAAAAAGAAAATCGACGAAGAAGAGAGGACCGAGACTCCTTAGGCTAGACTAGGGGCTGCTTATCCTAGGATAGTTGTTTCTGATTCGGGGGAGAAATCCCTCGAACCTCTGATTTTGTATGATTATCTCGCTCACTTCGGTGGGATCATATAATGATAAGGGTGATGGCGTTGGCTACGTTTTGATCGTTTCTAACGATTACGTAACTAGCAACAATCCGGACATCGATTTCGATACCAATGACAATTCTCAAATCATACACGATCTCGACGAGCAAAATAACGAAGAAGACATCCATCAAGGAGGCTACGAGAGTTCAACAAGCAACGAATTTATCTGCGAGTTTCGAGGAGCTCCAGTCACAATAGAGTTGGAGCCTTCAGATTTTGAAGTTAATCCGGAAGAGCCTGCCATTCCGATTTAGGAGGAGACACCGGCAAGCTCAACACTAGATTCAGAAGAAATTACAGAAGTCAACTTAAGAAGTGGAAGAGTTCTACCTCCGAGGATGGGTCCAAAGGACAAAGGAAAGCAGGTGGTTGTTCAGGAAGAACCAACCCCGACAGAAGAAATACCCATTCGAGAAGAAGCCGAGACACATGAAAATAAAGTGGACTACAACGTGCTAGCCCATCTTAGGAAACTACCGGCCAAGCGAGCATCTACGATGCTCTCATCTTATCAAAGGAGATGAGAGAAGCTCGATCAAGGCCTTACTTGATCCGGAAATTTGCTTAGCTCAAATGGCCGGAGATTCCTTAGATGAGGTTTGCTCGTTAAAGGAACGACGAGGTGTTACCTTCACGGACAATGACCTACTACTGGGGACAGCGAGATCACAACCGACCGTTGTACATTTCGACTATAATTGGGAAGTTTACGCTCTCCGCAGTATTGGTGGATCCAGGAGCATCAATCAATATAATGAGTCTTCGAACACTAGCATATTTAGAAATTGATGCTCGTGAGCTCGAAGCGCGACAAAATGTTATTAAGAGGATTCAACCGTGAAAGGAGAAAGAGCCCTCGGGTCAATAACACTACTAATGAAGACCGGTGACTTAGCAAAGACAACCGCAAAATTTCACATAATTGATTCGAAACGTCGTTCAACGCCCTACTCGGGCCGACCATGGATACATGAAAACGGGATGGTACCATCATCTCTACATCAGTGCATCAAATACTACGATGGAGGGGAACAGTGCATCAAAGGTGACTTACAACCATTCTCCTTACATGAGATTGGAATCCATGAAGACGCAGCTTATTATGCACCACTGAAGAAAACAATCTTCTCCAGAGATACCGTAACAAATGAAGCAAAGAAAATTCAGGACAACGAAGAACCTGAAGTTCTAGTCCAACAGTCACTCACCACTCCCTTCGCGAGATGGTGAAGGTTTCTCCACAACTCGCATCCGAGGTCGAGGTCGAGGACGAGGTCGTGGTAGAGACGCTAGGACAGGTTGGACGAGAGAAACCGACCATTAATGTTGATTGGGAAGATAGTTCTGAAGAAGAAAAAGAAATCAAGCAAGAAGCAACGACAATAAGTCGGAAGAAGCCGCAATTCAAGATCTCCCTCGAAGATGAAAAGAATGAAGAATACAAATCAATGTACGAGAAGATTAACCACTACGTACATACTATGACCCTAACCCCGATCCATTCTAATAAGGTCGAGGGTATGGTGGTTAAAGAGGTACATAGCGGCGGTGCAAAGCCAATTAAATTCTACCGTGGTGCTTCTTCCTCCAAAACTGAAAATAATGTACAATTTGAAGATGTCACTTCATCAGAATTAATGGAATTACCTTTTGAGTGGTACTCTCCCTGTGTTCAAAATTTAATTCAACGTGGTTTCTTACCTCGACAATGGACAAAAGGTCAATCACAACATTTTGAAAAATTATGGAATAACTCCGGTCATCCACCCAATTCAAAGTATGGACTCGAATTCGGCACGATAGGATCGGTGACGATATCGAATTTTGCTTGGTTGTCACTTGCGAGCCTAATGAAAACCGCATGGAAACTACGGACGAACTCGAAGATGTACAAATTGGAGACGCTCCGCGGAATTCGAAGAAGAAATTAAATCTACAATAGATGAGTTAACGGAAGTTAACTTAGGTACTAGCGAAGAGCCTAGACCTACCTTTGTTAGCTCCTTACTCGATAAAGAAGACTCGAAGAAATGATCAAGTTATTAATGGAATTTAAAGACTATTTTGCTTGGAGCTACGATGAGATGCCGGGATTAGCTCCGGAGGTCGCGATCATAAGCTAGGAGTGGATCCTACCTCGTCCCAGGTCATACAAGGTCCCGGAAGAATGCGTCTAGAAATCGAACAACAAGTCATAGCCGAAGTTAAAAAGCTAATAGACGCCAAATTTGTCCGTGAAGAACAATACCCGACTTGGTTAGCCAATGTGGTGCCGGTCGAAAGAAGAATGGTCGGATCGAATTTGTGTGGACTTCGAGAGATTTAAATAAGGCATGTCCAAAAGATGAATTCCCTCTACTCGATCCCGGAATTAATGATCGACATTGCTTCGACACATGAGATATTCTCATTCATGGATGGATCTTCGGGATACAACCGGATAAAAATGGCTCCGAGAAGATGAAAAGCTTACGAGCATTCGAACGCCGATCGGAGTATATTGCTACACAGTGATGCCATTTGGACCGAAGAACGCAGGAGCAACATACCAGAGAGCGATGACAAGAATTTTTGATGATCTCATCCACAATCAAGTCGAATACTACGTGGACGATGTGGTCATCAAAACCAAAGTAAAGGAAAACCACCTGTATGATTTGAGAATTGTTTTCGAACGATCAAGACAATTTAACCTTAAGATGAATCCCTTAAAATGCGCCTTCGACGTCACCTCCGGGAAATTCTTAGGATTCATTGTCCGACATCGTGGAATTGAAATCGACCCGGAAAAGATTAAAGCTATCTTAGAGATGCCGCCTCCCAAAACCTTAAAACAACTACGATCTTTTCAAGGGAAGGCGGCATATCTTCGACGCTTTATCTCAAACTTGTCGGGTAGGTGTCGGCCTTTCTCGGCACTAGTTAAAAAGGATGCCAAATTTATTTGGGAAGAGAAATGCCGAGAAGGCCTTCGAGGACATTAAACAATATTTAATGACACCTCCTGTCTTAGCGACCCCGGTCTCGGGTAGACCGCGATACTTTACACCGCGGCTTTAGACGACTCTCTCGGAGCCCCGTTAGCCTGGGTCGATGATGAGGGTAAAGAAAATGCTCTTTACTACTTAAGCCGTCGTTTACTTCCGACGGAAGTAAGGTATCCCGCAATTGAAAAGCATTGTTTGGCCCCGATCTTTGCCGCTCAAAAGCTCGGGCACTACATGCTTTCTCATAAGGTCAACTCGATCTCGAAATTTAATCCATTGCAATACTTGATGACTCGTCCAACACTTTCCGGCGGACTTGCCGGATGGTCGATGATATTATTGCAATTCGATATAACTTTCGTGCCTCTTCGTGCCGTAAAGGGACAAGTCTTAGCAGACTTCCTCGCAGCACACCCTTTGCCTGCAGAATCTCCTCTCAATGACGATCTGCCAGATTAACAAATAATGAGCCTAGAAGACCCTGATTATAGACGTTGGGAATTGTATTTCGACGGAGCATATTCAGCACACAAAGACGAAGAATCGCATGTGATAGTGCCCGGTAAGGCAGGAATCGGGCTAATCTTTATAACACCGGAGCGGGGGATGTTAAGATACTCCTACCACTTAACAGAACCATGTACAAACAACGAAGCAGAATATGAAGCCCTCATAACGGGACTGGAATTAACTATTCAAATGGGGATAACAGACATCAACATCTACGGGGATTCGCAGTTAATCATTCAACAGATCGCCGGACAATACAGAATTTTAAAACCAAGACTCGAGCAATACTTCCAAGTACGCCATACGAGTTGTTGGAACAGATTCCGAATGTGACAATCTACAAAATTCCCGAGAAAAGAAAATGCTTTAGCAGATGCTTTAGCCCGTCTCGCAAAAGAATTTGCTCGTTTGCAAGATGAATCGATGGAAGTGTCGGTTCACGGACGTCGAGTCCTATCACGGCTCGACATAGACACGATACATAAATCGGAAAAAGAAAAAGGATCGGTTGCAACGATGACGGAAAACACGAGAAGATTGGCGACAACCATTGATAGACTACTCGCAAACAGGAAAGCTACCGGACGATAGGTCGCTAGCCCATCGGATCAAGAAAAGAACTTCTGTCTTACGCATTAATAAACAACACATTGTACGGAAGGTCTTTTGATCAAATGTGGCTAAGGTGCCTAAGCGGGTCCGAGGCCCGTGAAATTGTTAAAGAGGTGCATTCGGGACTCCGTGGCGCTCACCGGTCGGGTCCGAAGATGAAAATGAAAATTAAAAGACTAGGGTACTATCGGCCCTCAATGATGACCGATTGCATGAAAATCACCGAGAGCGTCACCAATGCCAAGTGCACGAGTGGTTCTACACCAACCTCCAAATGTGCTACATCCGACAATTGCATCGTGGCCATTTGAATGTTGGGGCACGGATATAGTGGGTCCAATAGAACCACCATCTTCAAAAGGACATCGCTTCATTCTTGCGGCTACGGATTACTTTTCCAGTGGGCGAGACGGTTCACCGAGAGAAGTGAAAGCACACCACGTGCTACGGCTTTTCGAGAACCAAGTTGTCTACCGTTTCGGAGTGCCGCGCGAGATCATCTCGGATAATGGGTCGGCATTCGAAGCACGCAAATCAACAATTTTGTCGGGAGACACGGAATCGAGCGGCGATACTCGACAATTTACTACCCAAGAGCAAACGGCCTCGCCGAGGCTTTTAATAAAACTGCGGGTTCGAATGCGAAAGAAAACTTTGGACGATAATAAGAGAGATTGGCACGAGAAGTTGTTAGAAGCCTTATGGGCCTACCGGACAACCTTCGAACTCTTACTCGAAGCTACACCTTACGCTCCGGTGTATGGGTCCGAGGCAGTGTTACCTTTAGAGGTTCAGCTTCCTTCACTCAGAATTGCAGTTGCAAACAAGATCACGACGGAAGAGAACGCCAAATTACGACTAGAAGAATTAGAAAGCTTGGAAGGGAAAAGACTTACAGCACAACAGAATTTAGAACTATACCAAGCTAAGATGGTTCAAGCCCATGACAAACTGGTCCGCCCAAGAACCTTCGAAGTTGGTGACTTAGTTCTCGTTCTCAAGAGACCTATTCTTGCACATCGCAAGATAGGAGGAAAATTTGAACCCACTTGGGAAGGACCGTTTGTGGTTGAAGCGATATACTCGGGAGGTTCCTACCGGTTAGTGAATTGCCGGGGAGAACGACATATGCTTCCGATCAACGGACGATACTTGAAAAAGTATTGCGCTACTCGATGTTTCGAAGGAATGAATTCTTCATCCCTAAGAAACACGGGCGAAGTAATTACTTATGATTGGGTCCGAACCCAAAAAATAATAAAATGTGCTAAAATAAATAAAGTCATGATAATTAAGTTTTCCTTGTTTTCTTTTCCAAATCAAAATCTCTTCCCTGATCTTATCCTACGTCATTCCTGTTAAATTTGAAAATATAAAAAAAAATATAGTATGAAAAAAATGTGTCTTTAATAAACATTTTCTTAATGTTTTTGTTCTTAGTACAGCCCCTGTTCCTTTTCCTTATCTTTTTGCAGGGAAATGTCGAACGGGCGGTTGGTCCTGAACTTTAAGAATGGCGTAAGCCTTGCACTCGATGAAAAGAGGGTGAAAGATGGAGCGATAATCGAGATCGACTCGGATTTCGCACCGGCGGGCCTACGAGTATGAGGAAAGTGACTGGGTCCCGATTGATCGAGAAGAGCCGCCGGGCGAGACAGATGATGAAAGTGGGTGACCCAAGCCACCAATCCGGCGGCAAGAAAAGAAAAGCAAACACCGAAGAAGACAAGAAAATGAAGTACGCAGTTGCTACGGCGGAGGGCGAGCTTGTCGGCGCCGCGCCCGCGGACATTCAAGAAGTTCGAAGAGCTACTCTCACGACCGCGCAACGAAGAAATAAGAATCGCCGTATCCGTAAGATGTTAACAAAACTAGTCGCGGACCGGCGCGACGAGACAGATTGCTAATGCCGGTACATACACTTCGAGGACACCGGTTCACCGGGAACACGAAGAAAGGAGGCCAGCTCCTAGGATAACGGAAAGAACCAGGGAAATCTCACAAAGATCGGAAGAAAGAAGGCTACCGCGCCACCGGATAGAACCACCGGTAATGCATGACCTTGTTGCGAAGCAACCCCGGGGATGTCCCGACGTGCATCATCCACGAGGAGCCGAGGTATGCGGGAGAACGTGAAGAGATTGAACCATATATCCCATAATATGTCACCGGGCCTCGCCATCGCGGATCATTCGGAATACGAGTCGGAGAGAATGCGGAATGTCGAAAAGAAAACCTTTGAATACTTCGAAAGAATTGGAGGCGAAGAATCAATATACTAGAGGTCCTCGAGCTACATACGGACGTATTCTCGGAGTATGAACAACAAGCAAATCGTGGATTGCATCCGGGATTTGAAAAGAATGGGCCGAGCGAGGCCGCCTAAGGAAAACACATACTCAGAACCCCGGAGATGGATGCCAGGGAAGGGAAGAATCACAATACAATGTGGATGTTGTTACAACTTTGCGGAGGACAGGAAGGGAAACCCATCGGGAATACTCCGTCATGGCCAAGTGGATCCGATGCCATTAGTCATCAAGAGAATGGTAAAGAGATTGATAACATGGAGGGTACTGCCGACAAATTGCATACCCAATAGCTGCATTATTAACATCTACAAGCGGGGTGATCGCATACCCCCACACATAGATCACCATGACTTTGTCGGACCTTTCGCACGCGTCTCTTTCCCGAACGAGTGTAACATCATGTTCGGATCCGACCTCCGGATAGCGAGGCCCGGGTGAGTTCCGAGGGCCGGTGAAGATACCTTTACCGGTAGGTTCCGTCATGATACCGAAGGGCAACGGAGCGGATATCGCCAAGCATTGCATACCGGGAGCACCGAGTGAAGCGGATCTCGGTTACTTTCGAAGGATGGACGACGAGAAGACACCTTACCATTTCCGGCCGGACCCGGAGCTAGAGAGCCTCCGGCCTTACGAGCTGTGAGTTACATGGGAAATATCACACCTCCAATGTACATCCGAGTCGGCATCCTTGCCAAGGATGGCTTGGAAGGTGATGTTATTAACCATGTACTCCACTATTCAGACATGGATTTTTGACAGATGCTTCTTTTGATGGATCGACGAAGATCATACATAGTCCGTTTTGAGTCTACATGGATTGTATGAAACATATGCCAGATCAAGTTGTATGATGTATCTTCGACATGATTGGAATGAAAGTGACCATATCACATTTTTGGCCTTCACCTCTTTTAGTGCAAATTGATCAGGAAACGCCATTAAAGTTAAATGAACTTTGAACAAAGAACAGAAAAGAAACAAAAAGGATAAAAGAAAACTTTCCTTAAAAAATCTAAAAATGACGAACACCAAATTCATATGAACATTAAATAAACGATAAAATAAAATTTGAATCATTAAAAGATAAACAAAATGAACATAAATTTTAAATCAAATCTCAATCAAATTTCAAATCCAATCTCGATCAAATTTCAAATTTGATCTTCCAAATTTAAAATCAAATCGAAATCAAATTTCAAATTCAATCAACTCAAATCTCAAATCAAATTTCAAATCAAATTTCAAATCAAATTTCAATCAATCTCAAATTCAATCTCCCAAATCTGAAATCCAATCCGTTCCACTCTCTCCCTTGTCTGG